>CM052335.1:2477128-2489764 GCA_028455595.1 Lasioglossum vierecki | reverse complement strand
GGGCTACTCAAAAAATCGTTTTTCTCAATTTTTCATCTTATTTTTTATATTATAGTGATAATATTCGGGCACAATACAGCACAAACCTAGCACAATTCAGCACAATTGTTGAAATTGTTGAAATGTTCAACAAGTGGGGGGCTAACTTCTAGGAGGCTAGGAATTGACAATCGAATGCAAGCGTCCACTGATGTTTTTTCGAAAGTTTTGTACAAGCGTTTCAATGATTCGTGTCGAGCAATGTTGGAACGATGAACGCTAGAGAAACCATTTCCACTAATCGAATATAATGCATTAACTCCTAATTTATTTCCTCTCTTATTTCCATCTTGTTAATATCAATTACAGCTGTCCACTGTAATTCGCACGCAACTCTCAATAACGTTGTCTACCACGGTTTACGCGTGCACGAAAGGTGTAATTGTTTGCGTACAGGTAAAAATTCATTTGTTATTCTTAATCTTCCTTCCATTACAAATTCTTTAATATATTCATAGTCGAATAGCAATATTATTATAAATTTTTATGTTCCTCGATTATCACCGATCAGTTTACATGATTGAGTATCGTAAAAACTGTTGGTTACATTATTCAAGTGCAACTTTTTTCATGTTTCCGTCTAACTGTTGCCTGGATATTATAGACTCTTTCGCGCTGATTTCGAATGTAGTCTTAATTTTTCTCCTACAAGCACACTTTTTGAGAAATTTGAATTTGAAGAAAGACGTATTTTTTGATTTTGAATAAATATTGTGATGTTATTATATAAGATATTGTATTGTTTTTTAAAGCAAAAGATTCTCTTGACTTTCCCGAATCCAGTGTTGTGTATTAGTAATACATTATGATTCCTTAAACATGTTTAAACAATCATTAAAGAAGACGGAGAGACAACACTTTTGCAACGTTTTTTGATGATGTTTTTTCATTTATCTGAAAAATAAGGGTCCAGCGGAAAATCAAACTACACCACGCGATACAGCAGACTTTTATCTTCAGAAATCATCCTTCCAACTTTTCAACGTCGACGTTTTTTTCGATCCAGAGAACAAAATATCCGTGCCCGACATGAGTTGCCGCCAGTAAAGCTCACCACTAGAATGGGCGTCCGCCGCGCCATATTCCGTATCTCGCTCTAGTGGTGAGCGTCACTGGCGACATTCCATGTCGGGCACGGATATTTTGCTCTGTGGATCGAAAAAAACGTCGATCTTGGAAAGTTGAAAGGGTAATTTCTCAAGATAAAAGTCTGCTCTATCGCGTGGTGTAATTCGATTTTCTGCTGGACCCTTATTTTTCCAGATAAATTAAAAAATATCATCAAAAAACGATGCAAAAGTGTTGCCTTTCCGTCTTTAATGCTTGTTTAAACATGCTTAAGAAATCATAATGTATTACTATTGCACAACACTGGATTCGGGAAACCGGCCGAAAAACTCTGTCAGATCCACCCAACAGTTACATGGAAACATTTTTACACAACAATATCTGCGAAAATCGAGTTGGGTATCAGCGTGTGCAGGGATAACCCAAAAACCGACTGCGAAAGAAGAGGAAATATAGTTTGCGCTAGAATTTCAACAATGAAAGCTTTCTTAAGAGTATGACGTCTCGTTGTTGGGGCGAGGAGGTAGTGGCTCGGGTCTGAACGGTGAATGCTGGCACGGCTCGCGGCGACCAATAGAATCCAGTTATCCAAGTTCAAGCGTAGCTGGAAATTTGAAAGCGAAGAGCACAAAAGGCGCCTTCAAAAATACGGCCCTGCAACAGCGCCGCGTTCGGTGCGCCATGCTCTGCGTCCCGGTGTACAACCCGGACCCCATTGTTTCGCGTCCCGTTCCTCGCGCCGCGCTTCGAATTTCTTGAATCTCTCCGGTGGCTGTTTCGACTCGAGTCAGCGGCGAAATTTGCGTTCACCGCCGAGATGGGGATCGATCCTGACCCCATTAAGTCACCATTGTCAGCGACGTGCTCCGCTGGACGGCGTAACTTTTCGTTGCACATCCACCATTGTCCGCCAACGATGTTGCGGAAAAATACCGCCGCGCCGCGGAAAATACGCTCCAACGACTGTCCTCCTCCGTAAGAAGATTAAATGTGGTCCTTCTTAACCCTTAACCGTTACACCGGGCTTTCCTCACGACCCCAATAAAATCCACAAGCTTAGATCGCTATATATCGCCCTTGTCCGTCCCCTATCAGAATATGCCTCAATTATATGCTCCCCGAAAAGCTTTAATTACGAAATTAAATTTCTCAGGTTTTGATCGTACAAGCTAAACAATCCAATGTCATTCTTTGATCATTATTACTCCATAGTGTTAACTACGATGAATCTAAAAACATTGTCTGAGTGTGCTCGAAGAATGGTACCCGATTACAGCTTTATTTTCAACTAGCTTTTCCCCGCGGTTTCGCTCGCATAGAAAATTGTTTAATGCTCTCGAAAATTGATATTGTTTCTCCATAAAATATTTTAACCCCCCATTCACCCTATTCAGATGGTATCAATGAGCATTAAGACCAAGTACGATGTAAATCAGACCACGAACAATATATTCCTCGTACAAACGTTGTAACCCCTTTTCACCCAATTAAGAGCATTAAGACCAAGTTTCAAGGATATCCAACCACGAAAAAAATATTCCTCATACAAACGTTGCAACCCCTTTTCACCCCCTTAGGGGTTGAATTTCGAAATATCCTTTCTTATCCCTTGTTAGATCATAAAGGAAACCTCTGTGCAAAATTTCAGCTTTCTAGGGCCAAGGGTTTAGCCTGGGCGTTGATAGGTGAGTGAGTCAGTCAGGACTTCGTTTTTATATATAGAGATTAATAATTATATTGATTGTCCCTCTATTCTTGCGTGTTACGCACGGACTTTTTGACTACGTGACTCTACTCCCTTCTTGAAACCACATATCCATGTGTAGGAGGTCCAGCTCATTATTTATATAAACAGTTTTTCCTTATGTAGAAGTGCGTGCCGCTGGGAATCTGACTTACGTCTGCAAATTTTCCCATGGCCCCACCACCATTTTTCATGGGCAGAATTTGAAGTTGTCCCACCTAAATAAACCTTAACCGCTCGAGAGAGAGAGAGAGAGAGAGAGAGAGAGAGAGAGAGAGAGAGGTTTATTTTATATTAGTTCATGTTCGATCCACTGTTTCTGTTTTGTTTTCTTTCTCTATTAACTTCCTGTCTGTACCACAGTAACTTGTGTACAGGCACTGAACCAACATGTGCTTATACATATATTCCTGTCTCTAATTTTTTCATAAAGCAGGTTGGTAGTTCATTACCGTTATTTTGAATTTTGTATTTAAATCTGTTTTTCAGTGCTTTCATATTGAAAACTCTTTTAAAAATTTACAGACGCAGTTGTTTCCTCTTTCTTGAAAAAGATCCATATTGGGATCGAAACGTTGAAAGTTTCAAACTAATTCTGATCGAACCTTTGCGCCGATATCATCTATACTTCTTGTTCATTTTATATTATTTAGAAAGTTACGAGAGCCGACCTTTCCGAATACCTCTCGCTTACCGAAATTCTGTGACATCTGGTGGTAAAATAGACACCGGCACAACCTCGTATCTAGTGGCGACCCGGTGGTGGAATAGACATCGGCTAGTCCACGACAACCTCTCACTTTCCCTATCTAGTGGTGACCCGGTAATGAAACAGGCATCGGCTAGTCCACGACAACCTATCCTGTGATACCCCGTGTGTGATGAAACAGGCACCGGCTAGTTCACAAGCATTCCCGCTCATAAGAACAAACCTCGGCCACGTCTTATCCGCCAGTCCTAGGCTCATAGCACACAAATCAATCTCTATGTACCTTAATGTGGATTGAGAACTAGGGCTGGATTTCAAACACTTAAAGGAAGATCTACTTATGGATTAATTAATCCAATGAATTAATGTAGAGTCAAGCACTGTCTATAATCATACTGATTTTTTCATCGAGTGTTCTGTCGCGTAGGAACAGGACACGCGGTTCTTTCGAACAATATTTTTGGTGCGTTCGTGACTAGGAATCTTTCTTGAAGATTCGGTCAATTAGGGTCTTCCGGTGACCATTTTAGACATTGCTAGATGTCTATTTTTCTGTATATATTAAGTTTACAGCGTGTCATAAGTCCGGTCATGGAAAATGGTCCTGTTTCGGCCGATAAGTACGGTGTCGAGTGTCGGAACGTCTCTTTTATGAATCGTCTCTCTCTTTCTCAGAAAAAGGCCTCCTTCAGAGCCATGGGAGAAAGAGCTAAACATTCTTGAGGACGCTGATTGGTAACTGCAACTTTCGGCAGGAACCAATCAGTACATTTTCTTCCTCATCGCGTACGGTCAGGAATTCAAATTCCAACAGTTTCCTCTCAGCTATCGGACAAGCGCTACTCTTGAATCCGCGAATAGACAAGTACAACGCACTGGCCGTTGTCTTGTCAATCACATAGTATGTGTTTCGAAAGTCTGCATCGCGGTATTACGTGGTCCATCGGTCGGGACAATTGCGCTAAATTCCGCGCTATAATTCAAGACTCTTGCGTGCGCTAGCGTATAAGGCAGGACCTGCTAGAATTGCCTTACTGACGAGTCCACTAGCAGGTCTGGGACGAAACGCTCCTTTAATGTAACTCCTTTCGAACCGATCAATGATTGTCTTTGCTATCACTTAATCCATTGAACTGGCTACCTAATATTAATTTGACGGGTAGCCGGGTTAAAATCGCGCTCAAGCCTTACAACTTTGAGTAGGAATACGTTCGCGCGTCACCTGAGAGTATCCTCGGGAAAACACGAATAAACATCGAGTCTGTAAAATACTTACTATAGGATAATACCATATCGTTTGTACCATTAGTTTTTGTGCATGTCCCTTCTTTGTTATTACACTTATGTAAAAGGGTTTCAGTCCGTCTATAATAAATAAGAAATAATAATGAATCTCTGCACGTGACGACGTCCGATGCTGACAACCAGCGACAGAATTTTCGGGGATAATGCCGGGAAAGAATGGAAAGTTGAAAATTGAGGACGACAGCAACCCTGCCGCTTGTCGACGCGACGCCTCCGCCGTGAACGAGCAGTCTCGTCAAGCGCGCGTTTATTTAGGACATGGTCTCATCATGAAACGATAATATCACGGCCGACCAGGCGGCGATTAATGGAGCAATCTCGACTGTGACTGATGTTATACGCAATCGGGAAACAGCTTTCGGGTTTTCATCGGCTACGGGTCGCATACATCGCGCCGCCAGAATTACCTGGCTTATACGGACCGTACAATCTATTCAACACCGAGAAATTTACTTTACGACTTATTGCTCGGTGTTTAGGGTATTATCTAGTCGTGGATCTCTCGACTACCGTGTTATTTCGGTCCCTGTCCGGCACCGGTATTGCGATATGTTATTTAGAGGGGTAATCATTCTTCTGTTTCTACTGTATTTTCAAAAGGTAATATCGACTAGGAAATCAGGTAAAAAGTAATGTTCTTAGACGTTTTATTTTCGCCGACGAAGGTTTAATAATCCAGAATTAACGCGTCGGATATAAATGATTACGCGAGATCGCGAAGTCTGCTAATTGCCGACACGTAAATGGAAGTGATTAAGCAGAAAGTTTTTCCATTGGGGACTCATAATCTTGTTCTTATTGATTTAAATGTAACTTCGTGAAACAGAAATTGCTCTTTAAATCCGAGCTCGACGGAAAATACGAGTTGGACGTTCGAAAATTTTCATGAGGGAAACGGTCTGCCACTTCGAAGTTTATATTAAAACACTCAGAAGTAGCGTACACGATAACTGAAGTCGCTGAAACGTCACTACCGCTTTAACGTTCGAACTTTGATAATCGAAAGAATCATGAATTAATTTCGTATTACTTCTCCAACGAGATGATACACATAAATCGTTCATTCAAATATATTCCTAGTAGCATTTATGATTGGCGTTTTGTTGGGCCTCCGTTGGCGGTATCCGTTGGGTAACCGTTGAAAATGTCGCTCTTTTTACAGTTGGGCCAACAGTCAGGGCGAACGTTGGGCCAACGATCACACCCAACCTAGAGCCAACGTTACTATAAGACGAACCTACACCAGAGTTGTGCAGAATTACAATTGAATTGCTCCAGCATTATAATTACAAAGTAATTCAATTATGTTGTAATTTATAATTCAGATCTTTAGTCAATTAAATTACAATGTAATTAGTAATTGCAACGAGGTACAATTATAAAATATATTGGTTTCATGTATTGTATTGTATTGTATTGTATTGTATTGTATTGTATTGTATTGTATTGTATTGTATTGTATTGTATTGTATTGTATTGTATTGTATTTCAAGTATATTGTATTTCAATTATACTGTAATTCGTTTACAAATTGCATTTCAATTATATTGTATTTCAATTACATTGTATTTCAATTACAAATCTGATTGAATTACTATTAATTGAAGTACAGTGTAATCAACTACGTAATTGAATTACAATGTAATTGAATTAGCACAACTCTGACCTACAGAGCCCACATTCTGATTTTCTCATTAATAGTTATTTTTATGGTATATCATAAATAATATACATATTAAAAATGTATTTTTACTGTAAAATTTTGAGGAAAAACGGAAAAAGCTAAAATAGTACCCACGTCCACTATACACCTACCCAAGTACATTTCTGTTTAACATACGTTTATTTTGCCAAAAAAAAAGAAATAATAATATATACACTACAAGGAAAACAACAACGAACTTAACATTAAAGAGTAACAATTTCCTTAAACGTATAAAAGGAGAACATGACATATGAAGTTTTAAGACTAAAGACTCGGGTATCGAGTACGCGTGGTCAGGCTGGTTGTATAAATATTGGACTTATATTGCTAAACTTATCTCTGTATCTGTCGAATTATATCAATTAGTTTTGTTTATTTGAACGAGTATAGGGAAGGCGGGGTCCCATACTTAGTTGCAAGGAGGGACGGGGGACGAAAGAAAAACTAAAAAGAAAGAGAAAAAGAAAAACAAAAAAAAAAAAACAGAAGAATATAAATGACAAAGATATCAAACATATAATGAAGTGTTTAAAATAATTTAATCACTATGGTAATCATTAAGCTATTATTTATTAGCACATGTAGTTATTTTTTTGGTATTCTTTGGTGTTAATATTAGAGCATTGTTTAACTTAATCTAACTTAGGACGAATACATTTTTATAATACGGTTAAACACATATTTACACTTATTCATGCATACATAATTTGTAAACAAGCTATTGCAGACATGCATATATAATTATAGGAAGTCTGTGTTTGATGGATTTATTAAATGCCGATTGAGTTGAGTACGGGCGTAATAAGTAAATGCCCTATCGCTGAACCTACAGATTCTACTTGTTTGTAGATGCTATGATTAGAGCTACTAGATACGTTAACACAAATTAATATTAAAGTATCTAAAAAAGAAAGACCCATTTTGAAGAAATCCAAAAGGGTCATCTTATATTACATGAACATCCTCTTGCTCTTTCCCTTGGAAAATGAAAAAATTAAAGAAATTAAAAAATTCCAAGGCTGCTCACAATAAAACTTTAGTGGGCCATAGCGCAAAAATGACAAATTTTATGTATATTTAGAAATACGAAAAAAAATTAATTTGGAATATTTGGTTGCAGCAATACTTCTGGCGTCTGTTAGACGATATATTTAAATGTTGGCAGACTTTCGGTGGGCCAATGTAGTATGTGTGTATGTGTGATCATTGTAAATTTCATGTTACTTAACCGACTATAATATCTGTAGGCCCGACGTTGGGTATTCGTCGGCAAATTGACGTAATTTTTCGTCGTTGGCCCTACGTTGGGGATATGTCGGCATGCCACTAACCATTCCCCAACAAACTCCCAACCGTTGTCCACCGTTGGCCAACCGTAAATGCTACTAGGGATATTGCGACCGAAGATCGTTAACGAATGTTTTATTAATGCGAATTACGCGGGACTACTTCTGACGAAACAGGTTTCACTTTTACCTCGCTACATTCACCGTTTAATAACTAGCAAATGCGAAGTTTCGTGAGTTTCGCGCGAACTTGACGACAGCGACTCCACCTTATTCAGTTAATTTCATACAAAGCAGAATGTGTAAGTTCAGACAGTTATTGCACTTTAAATCAGCCGAGATATTTCAGTTTCTTAAGATGTAAGATGAACTGGCTTCCAGTTCCGTTAATTTTTCGCTTCCTACTGGATTCTAAATGGGAAACGTCATGTCCAACGAATCACGACCTGGTTCCTAATTAATGTAAATATTTCAAGCTTGAAGGCTAGCTGTTTACTCGCTTTGTTTTCATTCTATTCTGCCAGTGCACATTTTCGTAATTCTCGTAAAGAGTCAGCAGCACCACCGACACGATTTGATCGTCAAATTTTTTCTGTTCGGTGCATTTAGTGTTCGATCTGCTCGTTTGACAAACAGAATATTTTGACGAGTCTCCGTCAACTTTCAGATGGCATTGCATTAACTAGATTCGCCTTCGAAAAAATCAAAATATGCTTTACTGGAAATACGGTCGCAGCCACGTCTACGAAAGTTCAATTGCACTTTCTGGAGCGTATTGCGGTATCTATATACCCCACGGGAAAAAAGGTAAATAAAATCAGAAGAAGTTAGTCGTTACCGAACCATGCAACATTTCCATCTGCTACTCGTACTTTCTTGTAGTTCTGCTCGGGAAAGACCTACAGTCCGTCCAAGTTATGAAAATTACTTTCCACAGTTGTCATGGCGGAACATCGGGTGAACTCGCCAACAGTAGGTCATGATTTCCAACTTTAAATTACCATTTTACTATCGGGGAATGCTTGACAAAAGAGTGCGGGTAATTGCTCCCAATAAGCGGTAGCTGTTTTGACAAGCCGTTCCTCGACGAAATTCCCAGGGAGAATACGATCAAACTGAAATCCAACGAGACTAGAACCATCGGTTAAAAAAAAAGAATCGATATCTGACAGGAAGAAACGATGAGCGGGATTTAATCATCTGTGATTCGCGGCGATGATTGATTAATATTTAACATTGCTCCGGTGGCTTCATTAGAGGCAGGACTAAAATGGCTGCGACTAGCAAAGGAAAGACTATTCATGCACCGCCGTCTGAAATGTCGGTGGGCTTCATTAGAGGTTCTTTACTGAAATAAAGATTCATTCGAATGATCCGCGGTGATTCAGCTGGAAATCTTCCCGTTCATGATAAAGGAAACGGCATCCGATGGTAGCATTCTTTTAACCGCGGAAGCACCTAATTCACCGTTTCGTACTTCTCGTTGCTCGATCATTAATACTCCTCTTCTCCGTTTGCCTTTTTGCAGGACGGCAATCGAGGAATCTGGAAATATTGGGTCAGATATCCGGTCACCATCATGGGACGCAGTATGCCTCGATGTCAGAGAGTTACAAGAACAGTGAGTCGTCTAGTTTTATTAAACTCGATGGTGGGCAACAGGATTTTAGAAAAACCCGATGTTTAAAGAAGGTTTATTATGATAAATACAGTCGAAATTCTTCGTCGATTTAATTGAAGGATTAAAGATGGACACAAAAACAGCGATCGATCATCATGCGAACCGTCTGTTATTTCTGTATTTTATTATCAACGAGGAGAATCTTCTGCTATGCAATAACTTGGCAGTCGTCTCTGACATTTCACTTTTCAATAACTGTTCGCAGCCTCATGAATATAACCCGAGGAAATCCAGTTTCAAGTGGACGTAAGCGTGAGAGCTAACCCCTGGAGTTATACTCGTGCGAATACTTACTGACATTCTTCGATTATATTATTTCAAGATGTTTGAAGATATGACCCCCGCAGTTGTAATTCTCTCGAATAACTGAAAATTTCCTTGATTCTTCAAAAAACTGTTCGGTGAAAGTACGACATGAAAATCTCTGAAGCGATTCTAAAATGTTTCAATATTTTACAACGTTTTTATTAGCTCGCTTTCTTGTTTATCTGTTTGTTTCGTACAAATATTGTAATTGATTTTACACTAACTTCACGATGAACTAGAGACTTGAAACTTTCCACACAGCTTAGAACTAGATGACAATGTAATATTAAAAAAAAAACTTTAAAAAGACTGCATTTAGGATTTATACACTATTTTTAAATATTCCCCCTCCGTCCCGGTAAGCAATAGCCAATCCACGCGACAGAGCGTTCCCTATTCCACTACGTGCTCCCACTCCGACTCATACCCACTCCATGGACCCACTTCCGGCCGTAGGAGCTCAATGTATTTTCGTACGTGGAGGTAAATAATAATAAATAATTTCAACCATCCGCTGTTCGTTCACGCAACCGCACGAGTTTGTCTTCGATATCACGCGTGCGTTCGATATCACAGGTTCCATAGAAATCACTGACAACATTTCATCGACTCTAGATTTGACCGACAACGATTTTAGCTTCGTTGTCGGTCAAAGTAGTCGTCGGTGAAATGTCGGAGATTTCCATGGGACCTGCTTACTGAGTATACAAAGTATTAATAAAGAATGATACGAGTTTTAACACAAGACTAAAAAGCAGAAAATAAATTTTTAAAAATACCACGTTTTTAAAAACGGACTAAAAAGTATAAAATAATTTTTCTAGTTCCATATATATATATATATATACAGCTTCCTACCGTCGTACAGGTAGTTCCGAGTGATTGTGAAGTTTTAATAGCTATGAAAATACGTGTAAGATTTAAACCAAAAAACGTGGGGCGCAAAAAATGCATCAATTAATCTATTAATCTATATAGTATTTTTAAAAATTGATTTTTATCTAAATAATTTATACGTAGTTCGACGTAGTTCGTGTCAATTGCAGTAGGTTTTCCCGAATGATTCTTTGTTGGTTGGAACATTTAAATAATATGTATGACCTCACGTGCCACTGTGTTGTCGAGATTAACAAAACAAAACTGTTGTTCCCCATTGGTATGTAACGCCGCACCTCGAAATGGAAGATTGCTGTCGCTCCTGTCTATAATGGAGAACCGATCGTTTAGCGGTGACCATAATCCAGCCGAAATCAGTGGCAAGAACCGCGAAATCTCGAGAGATTAACGTGATAGAAAGCTTGATCCACCGTTGTTGCCCTCCGCTGCGGACCGTTGAAAATCACACAGGCGCGCACGCTTGCGTGTAGACTCCGGTGTAGCGCCGGGCATTATTGCTGTTGCTGTTGTTGTTTCCGGTAAAAGCCGAAATAAACTAGGAAACGGCCGTGTTTTCACATTGCGTTAACGACCGCACCGCTATATAGCCGGGGGGCAATGAAACGGACCGTTTCACGTGGCATCCCGTACACCAGCACCATTGTAAAGTAACTTCCCTCGTGCCCGGTTCTTCTCCGACCGGCAGCTTCGTCCTTCTTCGGCGTAGTATCATCCGGCGGAAGCGAGACTTTACCGTCGCATCCTCAGAGAGAGAGGATAACCATATTTAATTAATCCCCCGGAGACACGAGTCTGGAAACGATGCTCGATACTAAATTTTTACCGCCACGCTATCCAATAACCATTCATTGATATTACCGGGTGTACAGTTTGTCCTGGTTATTATCAATGCCAAGGGCTGATAAATGAAAATTGTTTATCGTTAACGCTGCTCTGCCGCCCGGCTGCTGCCGCTAATCAATTCATTTGTTATCGCACCGGCAGGACAGTTTCAATCTGGTTTTATTAATAATTCCATTGTAATTCTATCTTCGACTACGGGACCACAATTTATCCTTCCGAATGAAACGATTTCACGGAGACATTTATCTTAATATAGAAAAATGAGAAGTACAGTAATGTTTCTGTTAAAGCGATAATGCTGCGCACGGTTGATGCGACCAAATCCTCCGAGGCTGTCGCTCTAACAGAAACATTACTGTATGTATGTTTGTATCATCCGATCAATATTATTCGGTACGACGCACAATGGTCCCAAATGCCAATCAAGCTCATACAAAATCATAGTGATTAGACGCAGCTTCCTATTGCAATCTGTAAGGAGTCATTGTAACCGGGAGGCTTCAATCTTTAAATATATAGTAATTGGGACTACAAAATTTTTTTTGTAACTGTTTATAGTCATTTATATTAATGTGATTTTAG
The DNA here is from genome assembly GCA_028455595.1 of Lasioglossum vierecki. Lineage (NCBI taxonomy): Eukaryota > Metazoa > Arthropoda > Insecta > Hymenoptera > Halictidae > Lasioglossum > Lasioglossum vierecki. The sequence goes on along the minus strand of CM052335.1, from coordinate 2,477,599 downwards.
AAATAAGAAGCCGCGGAAATTAAAGTTACTAACTTCTAGTTATACATGCATCGTTTCAGTTTTGTTCACACATACATGCACTGAAAGCACACCTACACTCTAACAAAGCTTTATTTTCTATATATTCTCTATGTTCCCACGTCAGAATCAATATTACTGTTGTGGTCAGAATCGTCACTACTGTTGTGGCCAGAATCGTTATCACTTGTTGACGGGACATGTCAATTTTCATGAGAATATGAAAAAAATCTTCCGCAAAACATTCTTCATATCCCGTACAATTAAGTAAGTAATATAAGGTATCAGTCTTTTAAATTTTATACAGCTATCTTATTCGTTTATGTGCAATCACAGGAAAACATAAAATTCCTTTTTACACTAGAAGTATTAATTTTATAACCTACATTGATTAAGCATTTTTTACTCCTTGTAGTCAGTACTATGAACCAGAAAAATCTTAAACCCTCTTTA
>CM052335.1:2457739-2477028 GCA_028455595.1 Lasioglossum vierecki | reverse complement strand
CACGTTTCTGCTTATAACTTTTGACTGATACCACCTATATTCAGTGCGAGGTACTCATTGAATTCAGTTCGCAGCGTTCTTTCAAATGGCATCTGAGCCGATTCTGTAAGTTGCACAGTTTATGAGTTATTATACAATCAGTGTGCGTTTTTCTTAAACTTTTTAACCAGCTGTAGCTTTTGAACGGTATGTTTTAGGAAAAATCTAAGACTACCTCCTGCCAATTAAAAAATTAATTACGTTAATAATCAACCAGGACCTGTTTTTGCACGTAGACAAAGTCGTGGGGTAAAGCTCGTTCAAAATGAACCGCAGTTTTTAACCTACCTGCATTCACCGGCTTCGGTTCGGGTAATCGAGGATTTCTTAGGACTAATTGACCTTGTTGGTGGATTTTGGAACGCAGAAATCAAAGTCAGGTATTTAAAAATGATTTGAATGAACCACCGGACGCGACAATAGTTTGCTTTTCTAAAAATTAATCGTTGAATCAGTGAAGATGGATTTTATGTATTTATGATAAAAGTGAGAGGATGTAATTGAATACAGGAAACACATTCCGAGAATTTCAACATACTATTATATTAGTTCTCTGAATCTCGATCGACAATTGTTTTAAATTACAATTAATGTTATCGGCGCACTGGTTCGATCCATTGGAACATAAGCAAATTTGCAAAAATATCACATGAAATTTAATTCAACGTTTTGGTCTCAATCTAGATCATTTTTAAGAATGGAAAATTTCATTATTGCGTCTGTAAGAATTAATCAAAGATATTATTTTGTATAAATTATAGAACGGTTAGGCAAACGTGTTTTCACATAAATAGAAAATAAAAAAGGATTTGGACTTAAAAAATGTGTGAAGACTCACATGCTTATAAGAAAAGGTATTAATTTATATTCTTAAAGATTACGGAACAATATGTTGGTGACAAATGGACTGCGTAAACCGAATTGTAAACCTCAGATCTCAGTATTGGCCAATTCGGTAAATGGCGGCAAATATGAATCTTTTGAACTCACTCAAACACAACTGCAGTTGTTGAAATACCAATATGAGTATTAATACTAAATTAATCGTCATTCAAAATGTTTTTTATTGAGGAGAACTAAATTTAATTAAATGGAAAGTGATTCATCATAAAACATTACTGTGTCAGTAATATTGCGTAATATTCATACCATTATATTACTTTTAATTTGCTGAACGTAATCCGCATTCTAAACTCTGTCGAAATATTTTTCCCTGTGAATCATTATTGACATAATAACGTAAAAATAATAACGACTGTACTCGAAGTGCGGTTGGTTAAATGGTTTGTTAAAAAACGGCGATTGTTAATAGCGTATCGACCGGTCGCGAGGTATCGTTTGCGGGTGAGTTGGTGGACGAGATAAAAACCGTAGGCAAACAATGTCGAGCGAATCGAGTAGCGATTAGTAGATTATCGGCGCGGGACGATCGTGCGAATTTTTCTGTTTATGGCTTGAAAAGGAACATATCGAGAGAACGGAACGGTCACGGGCCGAAGTTGCTCGGCTATTACCGTGTGTAATCAAAGACAAGGAAAGAGAGCACCGAGAAAGGGAAACGAATAAGAAACGGAACCAGCCCGAATACAGAGGAGACAGTGCTTGAATCTTCAAGTAACCAACACGATCACGGTAAGTCGCATTTCAGAGACGAAGTGGCCGGGCGTTGGCATGAATATGAATGAGCCCTCCGGCTGATATTCCGAAGCACGAAATAAAATAATTTCCTTTTCTCTGTCGCGTTCCGTTCTTCTATCTCTCTTTTTCGTGCGTGTTTTTCCCTCCTCCTTTTTATACCGAGGGAGATAAATCAGACAGAATGGAAAACGGATGAAATCCGTGAAATATGAGCAAACGATTTCCAACCTCGGACGAGCTTCTTGTTTCTGATAATTGGATATTTTAATAGCAGCTATGTACCAGCAGCGTTTATCACGGAAATTTCTCAGCCATCATTATACGCGTAACGAATATTCTGATTAATCGACTTTGAACATTCAATTTCCGCTGAATTTCTCAGGCGTTCAGCCAATCTGACACCAAGAAACGATGCCACTCATCCTCTTGAAAGAATACCATTTATATCGTGTTACGTACTGTCCCAATCCCTCTAACTTTTGCAACATTTTCTCGCGTTGACATTGTCAAAGATTTATATCCGTGGAGTCGAGTATATTTACCTAGAACGATACTCGGATTTCTGGGAACGGGTTAACAACGAACAGAGTAGGGCGTATGAAATATAAATTTCAGCTGGCGGTGTTTTAAATACCGCTGGTGAATATTAAACGGCCTGATACACCGCGAGGAGTAATGTACATTATTTATTCAACGCGTGGAAGAATCTGTGGCAGACGGACCGAACGGCATAGAATTCGTGGGAATGACAGACGGCATGCAGAGTCGGCGAGCGGGGACCGCGGCGGTGGCGACAGCGAGCGGTGAATAGTTAGTAAACGTTAAGTAGAGAGCGGTGTATCAGCGCGTGGAGTACGTATGTACGTATCGGGTTCTATGTTTCCAATCTCACGGCTCTATCCCTCAATCTCTCTGGATATCACATTTAAATGGCTCTTATTTATCCGCTGGCTAAAGTGGCAAGTCCTGTTACTGCTGCGGTGAAGAACACACCATTGTCGTTTCCTTTAACTTCACTCGAGAGCGTCACTTCCTGCCGCCGTTATTCACTGTTCGTCCCTGCCATTGATCTTCCGTTCCCTCTTTCCCGTTCCGTTTGCAAATCGGTTGCAGAACGAAGGAAACCGAACTAGACGTGCACGTGAAGTAATTACACCCGGATTTACTGCTGTTTTAATCTCTTCTTCTCCACCTGTGTATATTTTCCTAATCGGTATTCTACCGTTTAAACAGAGCATTCTGTAATTACAATATTTAACAGGTCTTCTATTCTTTTTAATATTTGATCTTTCAATATTTTTCTTTCTTTTTAAAAACCGAATGGTAGTATGGTATAGTTAAATAATAACAAGATTGAGGAATAAATAATAATAAACTGAGGTAGTACGACGGTGATCAGACAAGTAGAATGAGTACGACTATGGTCAGATAAGTATAATTAGTACGACTTTGGCCGCCAAGTAGAATCAGTACGACTGTGATCGGGCAAGTAGAATCAGTGCGAGTATGGTCAGACAAGTATAATTAGTCTGTCTGTGGTTAGGCAAGTCGAATTAGTACAATTGTGGTCAGGCAAGTATAGTTCAATTGACATAATTATACCTTTGCCAACACATCCAGCATATTGAAAAATAAACATTTTAAATTAGAAGAAAATTTCACGCGTTCAAATAAAAATAATCTATTCCTCGAGGTGTCGCTTTTAAATTCTGATGCAACGATTTATGCAGAACAATTATTTAAAGAATAAAGATATCTGTTACTTCAAGCAGATTTTCTAACAAGCTTTTCAGTACTGAATGACTAGTTCTTCTGTACGTAAAATGTAACTAGCCCTTCGAATCGTTTAATAAGCAACAGCGCTGAGCGCTCCGAATGTTTTTATTGCGTAACAACGGCGGATTATATTGAATTTAAAATTGCATTTGCATTTAAGCCGTTTATAACATTAATTCGCTTGAACGCCACAAAGGTATAACCGCACTTTCAACAGATGTCGAGTACACCGCGGTAATCGGATAATTACACTTGCACAGTGTTCCCCATCAATATCGATGCTTATAATGGATGGGCTAACAATTTTTCTGTTTTTCCATTAAATTTCATGTTCCCGTATAAACCGAAAACAACAGGCTTCCCTTGAAACACGTAATCCTCCGTTCAATCAACAAGTCGACTATTGTGCACACATCAGTTGTACCTAACAATAAGTGAATTTTTCAGTTTCATTGTTGAACGGATTCAATGAAAATAGTATTTTCCAATAATTACTCTTCATTTATATGTTCCAAGATTTCTGATAGCGGCACAGCTAAGATTAGCAGCAATTCGACATTCTGGCGTTCAAAGATATGGAACTGTAGATTGAAAAATGAAATTTTATACGTTTCCTTCAGAAGATTGGCAACGTTTTAAAAATGGCAATCTCGCGTTCAGAAGAAAGAGGAAACGGCATCTGAGAAATTTATAGTTTTGGATCTAATCTCTTTTCATTTCTTCCCACGGCTCGCGAAATTACGTTGCCGGGTAAAATGCGTGGCAATAAAATCCTTTCGTACGAAAAAAATATATAATTGTCCCTCCGCGAGCCGTCGGCGTTGTCAACCCTTTGGTGGCGGCGGTCTACCGGGACAGGAAGCTGATATACACAACAAAACAGGCTCGTTGGTGAGTCAGAGGCTGCCTCCGGAGCGCTTTTAGAAATAATGAAGACCGCTTGTCTTTGTTCCACTTTCTTCCCTCCTATTTTCTTTTTATCTGCTCCTCCTCGCCTCGTTGGGCTTTCATTTATTGCCTGATTTATCACTGTCCCTCCTCCACCGCGAATATATTTTATCTCCGTCGAATTTGATCCTGAAATACGGCGTCGCCATGAATAGCCAAGACTTCCCGAGGAGGGGTAAGAGACGCTGCGGAATTTATGCAAAGTCCCATAAACACGCGACCACGCCAAAAAATTATCGATTCGCAATTAACGCCAGACAGTTCTACACCAGCCCTTCCAGCTTTAACGAACCCATATTTGCTATGTCTTCGTAAAACATAATGGAAACACGATTCTGGAGGTGTTACAGGGCACGAGTTTTGTAAAATGCTCGAGTAAACAGCGGGGCAATCGATCGTGTGGACGTTGTAAGCTCTGTTGTCGGGTTCCATATCAAAATTTGGCACGCGGTCGTTCAACTAGAAAAACGCCCGGGAACCGTCGAGGGGGCGTTTATTGTTGCACACGAGAGCAGAAAACGGCATATCAAAATAGAACTGTGGACTTTCATAAGTCTTCGTACGGTTTTCCTGTAGAATGGCGTGCACTCACGCGTCGGAGGGTCGCAGCTTGTTAAAATTCCAGGCTGATTTCGAAGCGGTGGCCTCGACGATGGAGGGGAGTAAGTCGAAAGAAACGCTGCCAGCTCCCGGATAATCTCGCGGCACGGATTATTGAGCACGTTCGGTACAAGTTCTTTTCCGTTTGCCCGGATAAACCAATAAACTCTAACTTCATTTAAGGTAAACCCTTACGAGCTTCATGCTATTCGACTTCGGTGATTTTCCTCGTTCGGAAATCTCGTTCCAGCCGGCGTACGAGCCGATTAAAACTTTCTCCGGCGCAAAGAACTTTTGTATCCATATTTCTGGCGACCACAAAACCCCGATCGATAATTAGCTACTTGCGATTGAATTTCTATCGAGAGCTCTGACGTTCGCCGTTTTCTACTTGTTAGCCGCTCGTTAGGCTCGTACAATTATCGTGGCACTTCTTCTTCTCCCAATCAGCATAACAGACTTTACACAACACAAATTCTATCGCACGGTTGTTAAACTGCACTCTTGATCGTTTACCTCGATATCGGATTTCATCAGTTTCGAGATGTCGCTCGTAAAGTTTGTCGTTCCCGTTTCAAGAATCTACTTCACGGGCCTCCCCTTCAATATCGTACGGTGCGAACCCGTTTTTCGATCGCTGTAGAGAACTTCTTTCGGCACTTGCTGAAAACGGTGCATAGAACAATCGGCCCTCGCGTTATCTCAAATCGCGGTTCGCTAGTCGAAGCCAGCGGAAACGGTCGATTCGGAAGGTAACTTCTTTTCACGCACGGTTTCCAGCAAATGGCTGTAGTGACGCGCTGTCCCGATTCATCCGCGCTAGTTCGGTTGCGGTGTGTGTGTGCATGGATAAAACTACTTTGCAAATTGGTTTACCGAGTTCGATGATAAAATTTCACGCAACTTCGCTGGAATTTACATTGATGATCGATTGACGTTTGCGTTCGAACTTTCCCTCGTCTCTTTAACCCGCTGTCTCCGGGAACATTGATATTTTCCACAGCTGGAATGCGAAATTGTCGCTGCGAGGGTAAATACAGTAGGTGACCAAATTACAACACTCCAAAGATATTTCTTCAGAATATTTAACTATGTATGAATACCATTGACACTTCATACGAGGTGTACTAAATATATGAAATATATATAATAATGAATAATTTTATTCTTTTCTGGAATACAGTCTTCGATCAAAATAGAATTATTTAATTTATATTTTTAAATACATACTATGATTATCTAAATACATACTAGTATTATTAAAAAATGATATAATTTTAGATTTTTCTAGAATACAGTCGTCAACCTAAATAGAAGCATTTAATTTACATTTTTAAATACATACATTATTATTTAAGAAAATACAGCCTCCAACGTTAATAGAAGCATTTAATTTGCATTTCTAAATACATACATTATTATTTAAGAAAATACAGCCTTCAACGTTAATAGAAGCATTTAATTTGCATTTTTAAATATATACATTATTATTTAAGAAAATACAGTCTTCAACGTTAATAGATGCATTTAATTTACATTTTTAGATACATAAGCTATTATTAAAAAATGATACAACATTTTCGACAACGTCTGTAATATACTTTCTGTTTACCTGACACTCTGGCTCAGATTCCGTGATCTGAAATTCCGTGTGAAAGCACGCTGGACCTGGGAATTTCCTCGAAGAATGTAATCAAAATATCCAATACTGTCAAGACTTGAAACAAAGAGCTGAAGGGATGAATATCTGCTATGCGTGTTTAAGATAAGCGAAGTATCACTGGAATAAGACATCTTATCCGTTTGAATCGAAGATCCACTGGCGAAATTCATGATCCTCCTGGGGCTGGATCAATCCTTCGTTCACGATCCCCAGCTTCGCAAGATCATCGTCCATCTTTGGGAGTGGGGAAGTCGATCAAGGAAAGTGTCCTCGCTTCAAGTAGTTTTTGTCGTTGCAACCTTCGATATATCGAGGTCACTTGACAGCGTCGGTGACGTTGCGGAAAGACGTCCGGAGAACGTCAATCCTCCGAAACTCGATCATCCCCTGTTTCGCTTGGGTCCCCCATACTTTGTCGTAGCGAGTAAAGATCGTTCCATCGAGAGTTTATTTTTTCCGATCGTTTCACACAACTGGAAATATTCATTTTTCCTTCGGAACCCAATCAATGGTTTCGAAAAGGGAGCTATCTCTGTATCAGTTTCTACGTTCGTTCTGCTGTTAGTACGCGTTCGTTCTCGATAAAAAATAGTTTTCAGCTGCACTTGTTGTTAGTAGAATAACAGCGCACACAACCGTCACAGATGAAACCGTTCGTCTCTCGAGATTGGAAGACTTGCGTGTACAGTGCTCCAGTTCCGTAAAAACGTATGGAACCGCGTTCGAGTCGAAAGCAATCCACAACGCTGCGAAAACGAGACGACGATGGCCGAGGAGATGAATTGAAATATCGATTTGGGATCTCGATGGTCGTGTATTGTGCCCGTCAGAATGGAAAACCTGTTGATTTCGTGCACAGCCGAGTTAACGAAAGTAGCTAGGCTGATGATCCTCCTACTGACGTTGATCTAGACATCCATTTTCGTTATTGGCTCGAGAGCTCGCTCTTATCTCTTGATACAATACGTATTGCTTCTTCCATTTCATTTCAATATGAAATTTCGCAAGAAATTGTTGATATTTGAATTGTTATAATTTCGTTAACAAAAATACTACAAGAATCTACCTTGACTCGTTTTCAAGCTTGAAGCTTCTATTTTCGCCACCCGTCGTTCATTTTTACGCAGGATATTTTTTCGTGTTGCATAAACACGAAAACAGAAAACGCTTCTTGCTACTTAATGTTACAAAATGAAACGACTGTGAAACCGTAGAAAAATTATTCTCCTCACTAAAACCACCGCAGGTTTAAAGAATGAAATTTCCACTTTACAACGAATGCTTAAAACTGATTTATCGAGCTTTCGATGAAAGCTCTTGTATTGGAATGATCTGCTGTTCACTGTTCTGAATAGATGGAGTTCTGCTGTTATTAGAAATTCTATAGAATTGGTGGTCGCAGTAGGAAACTTTGTCCACATTTAAACATAAGTAGTAGAGCCGTGTATCGCACATTGCGGATTAAACACAACGCAAAGAGGAGATTACAGCCTTGTACTTTCAGTTATGAAGCTTAGTTAACAATAAAGTTAAAACTGTATATGGCACAGCCCTGGCACCGCAGAAGAGAGGCATAAGTTTCTGGTAATGTTACGATGCTGTTGCGCTGCAACGAGTTAATTCAGGTAATTATCGCGCAGCCATGGTTCCTCAAACGTACTCGACTTCTACCGGCCGAGTTACTAAAATTTATTACAAGCTACAAACTTTTTCGCTAGTAGCAGTACACAGTAATAGAAAAATCATGAAAACATGATTCACTTACACTGTCCAACAACAAAAATGTTTCCATATCAGTGTTGGGTGGATCTTATAGAGTATTTTGTGCCGATTCCGAATCTGGCTTAATTTTTCTCCTACATGCACAGTTTTTGAGAAATTTGAGTTTGAAAAATGACATATTTTTCGACTTTGAACAAACATTGTTTACCGCAGAAGATTCTCTAGACTTTCCCGAATCCAGTGATATACAATAGTGATACGTTGTGATTGTTTAAACATGTTTAAACACGTGCTAAACACGCTATAGTGGTGAACATCACTGACGGCAACTCGTGTCGGGAATATTTTGTTCTCTGGTCAGCAAAATATGTCGACGTTGGAAAGTTGAAAGGGTGGTTTCTCAAGATAAAAGTCTGCTCTATCGTGTTGTGTAGTTCGATTTTCCGCTGATCCCTTATTTTTTCAGATAAATTTAAAAATATCATCAAAAAACGGTGCAAAAGTAGTGCCTCTCCGTCCTTAATGATTATTTAAACATGTTTAAACAGTCACAACATATTAGTATAGCACATCACTGGATTCGGGAAAGTCTAGAGAACCTTTTTTTGTAAAGAACAATACAAGATCTTATAGAATAACAGCACAATGTTTGTTCAAAGTCGAAAAATATGTCTTTTTTCAAACTCGAATTTGTAAAAAAGACTGTGCCTGTAGGAGAAAAATTAAGGTCAGATTCGGAATCAGCACGAAAAACTTTATAAGAATCGCATAGTGAGAATCGAAACAATGTTTGGCTGTTGGATCGTGTTATTAGATTGCGGATATTCATGCGATTTGCAAATTGGAGAAAATGGGAACAAATGAAATCTTATTTTCAGTGGCACAATAATGTCTCCATTGGAGTAACAATGTTGCGCATGATTGTTGCAACAAAGTTATCCCCCGCCTCCAACTTAGCAATCTGATCTCGGCTCAGTATATCGGTGTGAATGTTCGCCTCGTCCTTTGTAGATAAGATAACTCTATAAGATCCACTCAACAGTTATATGGAAACATGAAAAACGTTGAAATTTTTTGGCCAGTGCTATTAGCTGTGCCAATAAACATGAAACCATTTAAATGACACATTAATTTGTTATAATTATGTAAAAATTAAAGAAGATACCCTTAAGTTAGCCACCCTGTGTAAATTCCTTTAAAACTGCAAGTCCTTCTTCGCTATGAAAAGTGCCAGAAATAGAAGACAGGTTTTGTTTCGCCACTCGTGCCCAGCTGTATAACAGTCTGGCTACGGTCGCCGTTAGCTCTGGTAATATTAAAGTTTTCAAATTACAGAAGTTGTAAATTGGAAATATGAATTGGTATAAATAATACGGGAACGGAACGTTAAAAGTGTTTCACTTGCCAACCTTACTCATTTTTTATCAAACATAATGCTACCGTCGGTATGTTTATTCTGACCATTCTATAAAAAGCATACACGAGAATGGAATTGATTGACGAGTGCAATAAACTTCAATTAAATATAAACATTCAATCTAATTCTATTCGGAATTAAATTAAATTTTATTCTGAAATCGAACATTTCACATGGGATAACCTAATAATAAAAAAGCTTGACGTAGCGGTTTTAATGTTGAAACTGCGACATGGTCTGTCCAGAATTAAGGTTACTTTCTGTAGATTACTAATTGTACGGTATTTTTCACGGGAGCACCGCGTCTGTTCTCTTATCACGCTTGATAATTATCAAGTCTGTAAATAGAAAAAGAATTTTAGTACGTTGCTGTAATCTCCACCTACGCACAATGCGATAATGGTAATGAGACCGAGAGAACAGGTCGTAGCAAACTAGAATTTGTAAGCACGTTCCCCGAAAGTCGTTATCAAGCTGATTAACAAGCTTTGATTAAGGCAAATCTGTGCACAGACGACAGACAACGTGCTCGTGCCCCCCGACCTCGGCTATACTAATACTTGTCTCACTCAGTGAAGTCGCGCCGCGGTGACAGACGTGGAATGTTACTTATTTGCAGCCGAATAACTATTAATTAGCCTTCGTGACTTTTGACAGGTGCACTAGTTTATCCATAAATTCGTACAAATTGCTGCAACACGCAGTTGCGTGTAACTTATCAATGGAATTCAACGCGTTAACGCGGCAATATTCGACTCTTGATTATTATTAAATTTAAAGCAGATCTGAGGAAATTTTATTTATCTAACAACTCCACTTCAAATCATTTATTTCGCAGAAAATAATATCGATCCGTTTGAAATAACAGCAATTTCACGTAACGTATTATTCTTTTTTTATTGAGTGAAACTCCTTTAATTTAGTTTCATTACAGTAAACGGTAAAAGAAAATTTATATTAATATTTAAATGTAAATTATATTTAAACTAATTCATTTTATATGAAACCTTAATATTTATACCAATATTACCTGTTTCGTATGAAGTTTGTCGAAAGAAATAATCTTCAAAGTTATAAATTTTGATTTCGAATGAAAGTATAGTATGCCGTTATTTTCAATACTGTTATTCGAAAGTGAAAATAGTATTAATTTTATTAGAATTATTGGCTTCGTTACAGGAAGAGAATTGATCGCGAAGGCCTCGAATCAAAGTCTTGCAATGTATACATAGTTAATGTAAGAATCTCGTTTCTTTGACTAAGTACCGGGCGCCGCAAGATAAAGAACGCTCGAGGTGAGATACGGTGACAAAGGGCCATATAATCCAGAGAAAGATTGTGTACCGACGATACTTAGCCTCCCGGAAAGCATGCCCGAAGCAGCGAAACTTGACTTAAGTTTCCAAGCCGCAGGTATGCGGGTAACACTTACTTAGATCTGACGGTAATACCAACTTACAAGTGCGTTGGCTGCAAGTCGACCACGATGCAACGTTTGCAGACAGTGATTATGCTTTTGACGATAGTCCTACGACAGCTATCTGCCACCAGTCCTATCGTTTTTGGCTTGTCGACCGAGCGACCTCTCACAAACGAGCTCCGGTCAACCGAAAATTCATTCCTTTTTCGTCAGAACAATTTTTATCTGTTTATTTTTATTATAAAGTTTTATTTATTTTATATTATCATTAATAGTGTCAACGTCATAACATTATGTATCGTTTAATTCGGCTTAACACGAGCTAAAAAAATTATCAAATCAAACATACAATTTAATTCTATCCCAAGTTTCCTTTCATATAATTCAAATCATTTCGTATATATATATATATATATATAACTTTCATATAACTCAATCGTATCATCTGGCAATGTGCAGAATATGATTCTGAACGCTAACACCTGTTTGAACTGCTCCTCAATCGTAGACACTATCCTTCCTACAATATTAATTTTTTTCTAAGCGTACGAGATATTACAGCGTTAATTTTTATTTTTAACTTTATCAAAAAATGTAAAATTAGGATTTAGCGCCTAACGTTTATACTACATAATTCCACTTTATACTAGAGATCCCGGTTTCACGTGTATGTAAATACACGTGGTACGTGAACCGTGTAGTACGAATTTAAGGATCCGTGAATTGTTCTTTTCCATCAAATAAACACTCCGTGTTTCATAATTATTGTGTCAAACAATTTGAATGTTAATTGTTTACCATAACAACAAATGGTATATTAGCGGAAATGTTTTGAGTTTGGAAGGGCATTTCCAAATTGAATATACCGCCTAATATCGATCTAAGAACTTTTGATCACGGTGTCGGATTGGCTATTTCGTCAATATACGTCGTTCCTTCGTTTTTGTACTGGTTCTCTCCCAATGCTCACATGGTTCAGTCTAGTTCTCAATATCATGGAATATAGTGACACACATAAACGTTGATAATTTACACAGAGCAAGTACGGTGAAAAATTATTTTATAGTTATTATTGATCTTGTGAAACACTTAGTATAACATTCAGTATTTTTCAGACGCAAAATTTCTCTCGAAGATGATCCAGAAACGAATCGGAACGTTGAGGAAAATTTTATAATTTGAAAAATTGCTTTGTTTAGATTTTTTATCTAACCTGTGCGCCGATATCATAAACTAATTTCTATACAATTTAATGTTCAAAAAATCGAAGCGATTTTTAATTCGAAATTTTTTTACAATATGGCCAACAACAAATCATTTGATAATTTTAATGAAACCTTTCGTGATGATTCTAGTAACAAAATAAGCTGAAACGTGTCCGAGCGATTTTGCCAATGCAACTTTCTACTAGCTTAAATTATATAACAAACTCTTTATCTTTTATCAAATTTATAATTGCAGAAACTGTTAAATCTTCATAGCATGAACATGCATATTATTTTGAAACTGCGAAGAACTGAGAATATCTCCTTGGCGGTGCTACGGATTTCCAGTGGAATAAATGAACTTTGTTTACTTTACGTTGCAAGTCCGACAATATCAAATGTAATTTATTCGTTTAAAAAGCTCGAAAGTTTCCATTGTATTATGTAATTTTGTATTTGTTACTGGTTGCATTCAGACATTATAGTGAAGTTATTCTCGAGTTCCATTCAGTCATTATAGTAACAAGAACCACACATTCTGTTCGGTCGTTACGGTAACACGATCCTCGAATTTTATTCAGTCGTTATAGTATATAATGCGATTCTCGAGTTTCTCTCAGTCATTAGCGTAACACAATCCTGAACTTATATTCTATCATTATACATAGTAAAATCAGTCGCTATGATCCTGGACTGCTCTGTTATTTAAATTCAAGGGACACCGTCTCAACGTGCACGCGATTAGATTATATCATTGAAACATTTTTTATAGACTGTCTCCACAGACAAGAAACACTTGAAATAAATCATGCACAATAAAATACAATATATAATATATTAAAAATTAGTAAGTGGTGTGGCTCATTAGAAATTATAATAATCAACCTGTAGACTCAAAATTGCACACTAATATACAATATATGACGTATATTAAAAATTAGTAAGTGATACTATAAAGTCCTGTGGTTCATTAAAAAGATAATAATCAACCTTTAGACTCAAAATTGCACACTAATGTACAATATATGGAGTATTAAAAATTAGTAAGTGATACTATAAAGTACTGTGGTTAATTAAAAAGATAATTAACCTGTAGACTGAAAATTGCACACTAATATACAATATATGACGTATTAAAAATTAGTAAGTGATACTATAAAGTACTGTGGTTAGTTAAAAAGATAATCAACCTGTAGACTCAAAATTGAACATTTTACATGGACTAACACTTACTTCAGAAGCAGTAAAGAGTTCTATATTTTTCTGGGTTTGCCAATCTCTGCGTAATTAAAAATTTTTAAAGATATGTGGAATAAGGATATTGCTGGAGACCAGTGGGGAATTTATGTAAGTTGCAAAGCTTCTCGATGAAAAATTTAAAGCTCGAAAGCACAGGTGCTATTCGCATCAGGTGTATCGATCGAGGTGTTCCAACCTGTTCTCTGAGTCAGAGATTGTGGATGTCGTAAGACGTACAAATACGTTGCTAGCTCATGCTCGAGGGAGACTAATGAGAAATTCGGATTACAATGTATCGTTGTTACGATCTTGGATAGCGTCGGTGAATCGAATACGTATATACGGCCACGTAACCATTCCTGCTTACTCTCTTTCAATTCTCCCTGCTCCCTATCTTTCGGTTCTCTAAACGTCCAATTTCATTCGCGTCCGCTTTCCTTTTATTTCTTAAATAAGCTTTTCCCCGCGCAGATTTAAAAGCTACTTTCAAGTAAATAAAATTATATTTACCTTTAATTATAGTATCACAGATGAAAGAGAGAACGATAGCTGTCTTTAATAACGCAAATGGAAAGATATCAAGGGCGGTACAGTGCCGCTCAAAAATTCTAGTTCTGTACTAATATTATTGGAAGTCTTCGTTCACGGTACCATACTGAAATCCATAGTACCATCCGTGGAACATTATTCAACACACGTCATAAAACGTTCCGATCCTGGATGTAATTTATTTCAAAAATTGATTAAGAAACACTGAAAATATTATTTTAGGGAATACTCCCAGAATAAATTATGAAAGTGACTAGACTGCGAATTTTTAAAAAATTCTTTAAGGCAGAAAAAATTTTTCAGTGACTGCTCCGTGTTGCAATCAATGCAGACAAGTTTTGTTTTTCACGAGGATCGAGAAAAATTGATCGAGAGATCCTTAGCTGTGAAGTATAGACATTAAAAATCCATTAAACGCTCGCTGGATAGGTGAGGTGTTCAAAATAGCACTCGTGCTGTTTGGAAAACCCCATTCGGAAGCTATCAGAACGACTGTGCTCTCATTGAAGCAAATTAAAGATCTTAGTTTCCGCCGTTTCGAAAGTGGCAAGCTCTGTAGCCGTACGTCTGCGTTTCAACGAAGAGTATTTTCTTAGCGCACCTCATCAATCCCAACCGTTCCTGGAGAACCGCAACGATGTTTTCAAGAAACCCTCGGCTCAAAAGGTGATTCAATGCTTTCTCGTTAGATGAACGTCCAAGTTGTGCTGTTCGCGCTATTTTTCTTGTCAGCATCACCGTAGACAGTGGCTGTTAGTCATCTGCTCGGCAACTAGGGCGGGGAAGCCGAAGAAACGGGAAAAACGGGGCTCTTAATTGGCAAAGCTTTCCCCTCGTCACTTTTTCTCACAATTAGACTACATTACATTAACGCCTGAAAGTTTGTTTCCTGTTACGTTTCGTGCACGGTATCAATCCTGAAGTTTCGTCCGTTGCGTCTACTTTATCGGTTGTATCAAGGACCTCTCGAAAAAAAACGTTACTTAATAATCTAGCCGCTGGTGAATCTTGTAAACGAGGGAATGCTTTTAACGAAGCTAAAGACTTCTTCGTTGAACAGTGTCTCTTAGAAGTTATCACTTCTTACGTGCTGTTAGCTGAATTTTAAAACGCATTATCTCTTTCAGCGTTACCTGTCTTCATCGTTTTTATGAACCGAGATTGACGTCATAATATCATTCGATTCGTCCAATGCCCTTCAGTATGTTTTTATAGTATCACTTATTACTTTTTAATACGTCATATATTGTATATTAGTGTGCCTGACTAATTCGTGTTTATAAAAACTGAATTGAAGAATATTGGGTAATTATTGCGAAAGGGACACTGTACTCCGATTTCGATGAAATTTAAATATGTTATGCAGCAACGCATTTTGATCAACTTTTCCTTTTTCAATATAGGGGGGGTCGCTTTTAGTTTTCGAGATATTTGCAAAAAAAAACTATTGATAAATGTACAAGAATACAGAAAATTCAATACAGTATTAGCAATAGTTTTTTTGCGAATATCTCGAAAACTAAAAGCGAACCTCTCTGTATTGGAAAAGGAAAAAGTTGTTCAAAATGCGTTGCTGCATAACATATTTAAATTTCATCAAAATCGGAGTACAGTGCCCCTTTCGCAATAATTACCGAATATTGTTTGATTTGTAGAAGGTGAATTTGGTATGTCGGAGGATGAATTTTTAATGCAAAACCTGTATCGATTCGGCCTGGATTCAACTCCCGCACACGTTGTTTTCGGTATCATAATTAGCACAGCAACCCCTGCATAATAAAGTGTGACTAACATAATTAACGGCGGCCCGCATTCCACGCCGCCGTTCTGAAAAGAGCTGAAAGTGTAACTCGGTCTTATCCCGATGCCTCACATCCTCGTTCTCCTCGTCTCCTTTCTCGCTTCTCCTTTCGGTTCCAGCGAACCTCTCTCGTTCTCTCTCTCTCTCTCTCTCTCTCTCTCTCTCTCTCTGTTTCTCGTTCTCGGCAGGTTCTTTGTGCCCATAAATAATTCAGGTGCTCAGGATGTCGTAAAGACATTAACGAAGGTAAAAGCTTTTAAGGTCGGCCCGGCTGAATCCTGAACTCGTTATGCGGCTCTTACGATAATAACTCGCAATCTCTGCCGGAGCGGGTCTATTGTTCAACGATATATGTATTTACCATCGAGCGGATGCGATATTTTCCTCTCGACTATGCACTCTCCCTCGGATAATGAAAGTTTAGTCTGCTCTCGTGCAGGTTGCCGTTGGTTCGCGAAGGTTGCGAGCTGTTTTAAGTTGAGGAGCTTTCATCCTCGTGGCCGGAACGTGTTTAGCCAGTGATTTTTATCGGAGAGTCTAAAGATTTGTTTTATCAACCTCTTGTCCTACAATATCGAATCGAACTCTTGATTCGTAAAGTCTAATCACGGTTCAACAAATTTAAACGTTTTTTTCACGTTTCGATTCTCACTATGCGATTCTTATTGAGTTTCTCGCGCTGATTCCGAATCTCGCCTTAATTTTTCTCCTAGACGCGTAGTTTTTGAGAAACTTGATTTCAAGGAAGAGAGTTTTTCTTGACTTTGAATAAATATTGTGATGTTATTATGAAAAATATTGAATTGTTCTTTACAGAAAAAGTTCTTTACTGTAAATTTTTCCGAATCCAGTGATATTCATCATTAATACGTTGTGATATTATAAATATGTTTTTCAAAGTCATGTTTCTCAAAAACTATGTGTATAGGAGAAAGATTAAAGAGAAATCCACCCAACAGTTATTTGGAAACTGAAAAAAGTTGAGATTTGTTGGACAGTGTTACCAGTCTGTGAAGATGGTAATGGTAAGATGGTACGTCTTTGAAGATGGTTTGCATGATGACGAATATACACGTCATGGAGAAAACTCTTTGAGTTCGAAAGAAAGACATATTTTTTGAATTTGCAAAAATATTACGATGTTACTTTAAACATGTTTAAATCATAATCATAATGTATTACTATTGCACATCACTGGATTCGGGAAAATCTAGAGAATCTTTTGTTGTAAAAAACAATACAATATCTTTTATAATAACATTACAATATTTGTTCAAAGTCAAAAAATATGTCTTTCTTTCAAATTCAAATTTCTCAAAACCTATGCGTCTAGGAAAAAAATTAATATCAGATTCGGAATCAGCGCGAAAAACTCGATTAGAATTGCATAGTGAGAATTGAAACGATTTTTGGCTGTTGAACCGTGTTATTAGACTGCGGATGTTTATGCGATTTGCAAATTTGGAGAAAGTGGTAACAAATTAAATCCTATTTTCAGTGGCACAGCAATGTCTCCATTGGAGTAACAATGTTGCGCATGATTGTTGCAACAAAGTTATCCCCCGCCTCCAACTTAGCAATCTGATCTCGGCTCGGTATATCGGTATGAACGTTCTGCTCGTCCTTTGTAGATAAAAAATAGTATCTGCACACAGTAGATGCAACCAAATCCCCCCGAGGCTGTTGCTCTAATAGAGACATTACTGTAGTAGCCTTCCTAGATTTGAAATCAATAAAAATTCTACTGAATTCTGTCGAATTTTATACTCTAACATTTTTTCAACATCTTCAGAAGCCTTAAATGCATAGAGATCCGCAGTCTGATTACAATAATGTTACGAACAAAGGGATAACGTAGAATCTTCTCGATTTTTCCAGGTTCTGACTTGCCGAGGTTCGCTGAGGAAATCCAAAATGTGACGGTGAGCAGAGGCCGGGACGCTTTGCTAGCCTGTATAGTTGACAATCTTCGAACTTACAAGGTGAGCAAAGACTTATTCATAAAGGGTGAATAATGAAATTGTTTTAATATGATAAATCGCCGACGAATAATGTTGTACGAACCTGAGCAGTCGCGCAGTGGGACAAACCGATGAATTCTCTGTCAAAATCAAAGAACTTCCAATAGAAATTAACCCTCATCCGTCCCTCATTTCACGAACTGAGTTTGTCCTTCGGTGTTAAATTGCCACAGTAATACAAAATAAAACATATTTTCATGTTTTTTTAGTCAAATCGATGAGTTTAACATTCACATCTTAGATTTATCGGTTATGTCTTGCGTATTAAAAAAATAAAAGTCACAATGTTTCGGGAAAATTCACCTACAAATAACAGAACAGTATAACTTATTTCGGGAAAACTGTGTGAAATAGACACGAGGGACGGATGAGGGTTAAATTAAAGCTGAAACTTTGCAGAATATGTGGAATAATTATGAGGATTATGGTACGAACGTTTTTGTTTAACCTCGTAGCATGTTTTCTTATTGATTAGCAGAAATTTTATTGGACGACCAGCCGTCTTGCTATCCGACGATAAGTAACTCGGCGAAGGCTCGTCATTAAGTGCAGCATTTTTACACTCCGTTTGAGAATTTGACGCGAGGCGAGGGAACGAACAGACTCTGGTAATTCTATATCCGCGGCTCGTAACAACGTCGACTTCAGCCGGCGTTCGTTACGCCAACGGATATACATCATGGACCGTGTCACGTTGAATTATTAAAGTAATACTGTAACGACACCGGTTCAAGCGATCTTCTTACGGCGCGGCGTGCTTAGCACGCGTAGAAGGCCTCGCATTACCATTTCTACGCCTGATCCTTGCCAGACGCAACTACTTCCAACAGGAAGCACGCTCTCCGCGGTCGGGTGCTGTCCTTTAACAGTTAAAGTTTAATGGGCTGGTTCAGTGTAATGGATCGAGAACCTCGATATTTTCCGTTCACAATCGATTCATCAGCCCTGCAACTTCTCGACATCACAGTGATGGATTCCTCGATTCTAGGCGGACAAAATGGCAAATTTGATCAACTTCAGATACCTTCGCTACCCTTCTATTTTGTTTACGAACATTCATTTGTTCGATATAAAATTTTGCCTGTGCGAAATACTGTAAATAAACTAATTCTTCTGCATAGTATAACTTGTTTGTTTGTTGTTTAAATTATTATCTAAAAATGAAGCGTCTAAGCGAAGGTAAGTATTTGATTTTAACACATCGCACTGTGGTCTGAAAGTCAGTTCTAGCGCGAATTAATTATTGTGCGA
>CM052335.1:2422121-2457639 GCA_028455595.1 Lasioglossum vierecki | reverse complement strand
CCTCCCATTTCCCGATGCTGAAGGAATTTCGGGACACCCTGTATATTTAATTATTAATTTACAGACGCAATGTTAATTTGATTCTCTTGAAAATGATCTAAATGCAGATCGAAACGTTCAGAAATAATATTGTGCTAATTTTCAAATAATGTTTGTGCAACAATTGATCGAACCTATGCGCCGATATCATTCATTTATGCTTAAAGCAATTTACGATCGATATTATTTAATATTTATTTTAAAAATTGGGACAGATGTAAATTTTTATAAATAATGTTGGTTGGAATTAAAGCTTTCAAAAATAATGCTGTGTTATTTTCAGCTATACAAAGTTATCGAGAAAAGATAGAAACATGAGAATGTTTATTTCGCACAAAAATCCGTGGTCTAATCGTGACTATTCATGAAAAGGAAAGAATGATTGGACGATATTGGTAGTGGCTCTTCCTGA
This sequence comes from Lasioglossum vierecki, assembly GCA_028455595.1. Classification (NCBI taxonomy): domain Eukaryota; kingdom Metazoa; phylum Arthropoda; class Insecta; order Hymenoptera; family Halictidae; genus Lasioglossum; species Lasioglossum vierecki. The sequence goes on along the minus strand of CM052335.1, from coordinate 2,457,188 downwards.
ACGAACATTAATATCGAAGTATTAAGTTAATATCGATTATCGGCGAGCGTGGTTCCGAAAGTCAGGAATGTCATCGCGTTATAGATTGAAGAGGAACATTATCTATTGAGCTTTCGCGTTCCTTTCTTATTCTAGTGCCGCCCGCCATTATCACGAAAGAAACCAGCACGGACATGGTCGTACGGGAGGGTACAAACGTAACGCTGACGTGCAAAGCTTCAGGATACCCGGAGCCCTACATCATGTGGCGTCGAGAGGACATGAAGAACATAAATTATAACGGTGAAAGTGGTGAGTTTTGATCAATCAAATACCGCCGGCCGACGTCAATAGTTTGCGACGCCTCGTAACACAGACTTGATGCGAAAGCGAAATTGAAGCTTCCATGCAGTTAATATCTTTATCAATATACATTAACGTATATTTAGAAAGTTTGAAGATGATTCCAAAATTACAAACATTATTTATAGTTGTTTTTTCTACATATCTGCTCTTTATAAACGTTGAATTAAGAATTACAATTACAATAGACTTTGAACGAAATTGTTTTCTCAACGTTTTCATCGTGGTATTCATTAAAAATATTTAACCAGTAATTACAAATATGATAATTACTCTCAAATGACGAATATTCGCTGAGATAAGAGATAAGAAAACGCACGGAGAAATCGTATTGTAATTAGTTAATTTTCAAGTTGTTGTAACTTTAATTTAATAGATCAATGAAGATGGGCGCTATCAGTCCAGATAGCAATGTGCTCATTCGATAATTATATGAAATCTTAGAGATTCAAATTGTCATAAAGATTGTATCTTATATTGGAAATATTAAATTCACACATTGATTGTCGCAGATAAATCTGTTAATTAATCGTAACTAAAGTTTACAGAACGAAAACGAAAACGAAATTCCGCTGCGTTTCAACGGTTCACCGTGGAATAGTTTTCGCAGCATTAATTTAAAAAGGGATCGATACGGTGTCTGACGTAACGCGAAGGAACGGGAGAAAGTATTCTTTACGGAGAGATACTTTATCATCGACTCTATCGTAAATAATCGATCTCAGGGAAGCTTTTGTTTGTCATAGTACCGTTCTAAAAATAGCACTGCAAATTAAGAACATGGCCCTGGAAGTTGTCTCGATCGATGCTAATTGCTTTCTTAATTACTAATTATGGATAGGATGAGAAGTACGACACCGGCTCTCCACAAGTCTCTCTCTCGCTCTCTCTCTCTCTTTCGCTCTCTCTCTCTCTCTCTCTCTCTCTCTCTCTCTCTCTCTCTCTCCATCTGTCCGTTTCACTCTCTGCCCTCTCTCGTTCTCTCTTTTTCGTGCGCATACACGAACACAGGCACGCATTAGTGGGCAAAGATGTACAGGGAAGCGGAACGTCAGACAGTCTGTCGGTTTCAAAGGATTTTCTCAATATCGGATAAAGGCCGGATTTAATTTCTGCTCTAATTTAAATTTTCATTGCCCTCGAGGTATACTCAGGCTCAGACGCTCAGCGAAAGCTTTCGAAGCTTGCGTCTCGTCCTAACTTTGCCGTATAAACTGTCACTGATAAATATGTATGCGTCGAATCGTTTTTGCGCGGAGAAAAAACGATGCTCCGTCGCATTATGCGATTGTCTGCTCGTGAACAATCGAAGAAATGTAATGATCATTATGATTTCATAAGAAAAACCGGCCCGGAGATTAAGAGGAACGATATGACATCCTCGTATATTTTTATCGGTTTATGGGTTCGCTATCCATCTTTATGAATATTCATACTTTTCATGGAAATCCATCTTTTTCTATTATTGGGTGGAAATAATGTTTTAGTATTTTCTCATCATTCAATGTTCTTCTACGTTTATCAAAACAATATTCGCACAATTCAATTCACGTCGAAAATAATTTACCTGTTGATTGGAACACTTTTATAAAAATGAATACACATTCGTCGAAATCTGATCAATTTCAAAGACAATATACACAACGATATTAAAATGGTTTTGATTGCACAGCCGATATTTTTAAACAATTATATACGTGTGGTATTTAGTGGGGGGGTCGATTCAATTTCATTTCCACTAATTATTTAGGTAATAGTCGCACACTGCTGACAATGTCCAATTGAATTATATGCTCACGTAATTAAACGAGCGAAATGAACTGTAATCACACGTTTACCTGAAACCTGTAATTAACATTTACTCATTTTATCTAATTCCTTACCAGTGATATGTCATTTTTCCCCAAATATTTACTTGTAAAATAGAATACCGCAGACAAGAGTCGAACCATACAGTACCAACATATATTATCGAAATAATTTATTGTACTCATTGTTATTGGAACAGTTGCTGCATGTATTATCTGTCGGTGCAGATAATTTAACGATGTTATTCATTAAACTTAGTTATACAATAGTTTAATCCGGCTGTGTTCGAAATGTCATGCATTAATAATGATCGGCGATACAATAACGGATTTAGAATTTAATGAAATTTATTTATCATAGAGAAACTGTCTATTGTCTGGAGCAATCAATATCGTTCATATTAAAATCATTGAAAGTAGAAAAATCAGCACATCTTTCGCGCACACACTGTTATAAAATTGCTAGGCATTGAAATCAATATAGCGTAAAAATTTCTACAAACAATATCATTCCCATCAAAATCATTAAAAACAGAAAAATGATTGAATTAGAAATTACTAGATAGTCCATCATTCGAGCACATACTGTTATAAAATTGCTAGAAATCGAAATCAATTCAGTGTCTCGATTTTCAGAAACAATATTGTATACACACATTACATTAACTCAAATCAACTCGAATACCAAAAAATTCTTTTTTCTTAAATCGTTAACTGAATATTTTTTGACTTTTTTAACCGTGAATTCTAGCTCTTTCATTTCGTCTAGTAATTTTTATCATAAATTCATCGAATTTAGTTTCATCGAGTTTAATGGCAATTGACATTTGAAATACTGTCACAATGAACGGGCTATACGTGATCAGATGGGGATGAATCGATCGGCTCGAAAGTAATCGCATCAACGGTGAAGAACGAGTTCCATTAATAAAGTATGCCCGTGTATCTTGCTAAACGGGTACCGCCGGCATTCGTGAAAACGTTAATCAATTTGCAAAGCTCGCCGAGCCATCAACGACTAATTAGGAGGTGGTATCGTTCGACATGCATATATGGAACGGCGCATCTGCTATTATATGAGGGACATGTCATTCGATCGAAGCGTCAGATTATTGGCGTAATTGGACGGAATATTACGGCGGTGGATATGTCACGCACTCGAACCGCGCGATGCTCGCTGAGGTGTTTGCCCCGGGACCTCGGGGACTATCTAATACCATCACTTTCCGTCTGATGCCGATCCTCTAGACATCTTCTTCGGCCCACGAGGAAAGTATGATGGCATTTTCATTCGATCCTCAATCGCTACTACGTCCGCATCGACTCGAATTCGTGCGCCCGCCAACTACGTTGCAGTAGTATACGATTAACCCCCAAACTACATGGGTCCATCGGGACCCACTTTACCAATAAATAGACTACGGATCTCCATGCAAAATAAAAATTCTCTGCATCAATTACAAGCAACTCAAATAATTCTGATAAAATCACTTCCAGGTAACATTATTCTTGAATACGTACATTGAATATTTTTATCAGTTTAACATTGATTATTATTACACAAAATGATGATGAAAAATTGAATTTCTTCATTACTGATTTTTATGTGTTGAAAATAGTATATCGGCATTGTCAAACTGTTTTAATCTTTCTCCTGTTTTGAATTACACCTACTCACTGTTGTCATACATGTATAAAATCCGCAGTTTAATTAATACTATAATTAGTAATTCAATTTGTCGATGAAACGATGAAATGACTGTCAAGTATCACTTAAATACATACATTGAATATTTTTATCAGTTTAGTATTTATTATTATTAGACAAAATGATGATGAAAAATTGATTTTCTTCATTGATGATTTTTAATCATGATTTTTAAATACATACATTGAATATTTTTTTACCAGTTTATCAGTATTATAAATGATAAATTGAATTTGTCGTTCTCTCAAGTTTCACGTGAAAGATCTCTTTGCGAACCTACATCGATTATCTTCATTCAAATTACGATATTATTGACATAGGGGATCCGTTTGAATTTCTCGATAGAATGCAGCGTTTCCGGTGTCTGTCAATGCGTCACGCAATATAAAAATTTCGAATTGATGGTAATGGAATTGTACAGAACTTCTGTACAATTTTGTACACGTCTACCCACACACGCACGCACTAGCTGCCGTAATGGCATTCCCTTGGCTTTCAGCGAGCCCCGGGAAACTGAAAAAGAATGGGCAAGAGAGATGAAAAAGCAAATCGAATTTTGTAAAACTCCACCCGCCTCTCGGGGTGTGTTTTTAAAGAATAGGATCAAGATACCGGTGGGCGCGAGGAAGATTTACTTCTTACGTTCTCACCAATCGTCCAAAAAGCTGACAAAGGACTAAAAAACTCGCCGAAGAAAAAGTGGGAACAAAGGGCTCTCGAATTGGAAGAACGCCACGGCCAGTAGAAAATGAATCGGGAGAACGACCGATTTCAGCTTTCTACAACTCCTTCGTTTCGCAAGATTTGCGCATGAACTTTCCCGGATTTTCTGAGTGACGTTAAAACGTTTCGTGGCCGCGAGAATGATTCAGACACATTATTATGACTTCCTGACGTCGATTCTTGTGCCAGAAGTAAGAGTCCGTCAGAGGAACAATATTATTTCATAGTGGTGAAGTTTGTTTCTCGATCGGACATTGAATATAAATTTATATGATTTCGGTGCGGTTCGATCAGTTTAATATAACAGCAAATGTGCAATTATTTAATTATGTATCTTGACATTTCGATCCCTATGTGGATCATTTTCATAAAGAAAACATATATTGCGTCTAAAAGAAAAAACAAAAAAATTATAATATGGTATATAAAATAAGAACCACAGTTAGGTCAATAGACAGAAACGATAAATTGATGTACTTACATGCTGTGTAGCAACAAGAGAGAAAAGAATTATTTCATAGCAGCTGACCCGACAATCTTGTCCTGTCCAAAGGATATAGCCGAATAAGACGATGTGTCATTCGATAGAGCAACAAAAAAAAAGATACTGTGCAAAGTTTCAACCTTGTATCTTGATCAGGAGGGTAGTTATGGAGTAAAATAGAAAAATTAGTTTTTGGTCTGCTTTCCCTAGTTAATGATGTTTAGAAATTCTGAGAAAAATCTGATACATATCAAGAATCCAAATATATACTTTGTAATTGGATTCAGATTTGTACAGTGAAAATCCTGCTTGTAAAAAATCGAAAAAATGCAGATTTCACATGGAAGTTCTAGAGTGACAACTTTTATATTTTTACATTAGTGATATGTTGCTATAGTTATTGTTCATGAATCTTTTGACATTTTTTGGTTTGGTGCGCCGTTGTTAAAAAAGAAATGTAAATCGATTTTTTCGACGTTTTTCCTAAATTACACATATCTTATCTGAACCTTAAAAATATAGTATGTAATATTAGACGTTCCTGTCAACGACCATAGCCTCGCTGGAAACACCGGTTCCCGTGCGATCACCGAAGTTAAACAGTGTTGGACGTGGGCCGGGCTTGGATGGGTGTCCGCATGGGTATACAATATACTTCAGGCGGTGACTTGTCTGGGTACTGGCCACGTGTTGTTGGCAAAAAAGGTGGTTCGGAACCCACCATAAAAAGTAGGTCCCGTTGGATTTGATTGAAATTAGGCGATAGGTGAAATTGGAAAGAGAAGGGAGTGGTGTATGGACTTGAAACCCTAAGGGGACCAAGTAATCCTCCTTTATCCTTTATCCTTTATATTAGACGTTCCTATGTTGAGAAAAACATCTTTTTCGATTTTATCCCATAACTATCCTCCCGATCGAGATACAGGGTTAAAACTTTGCACAGTATGTTTTTTCTTGGTGCCCTATCGAATGACACGTCGCACAGTGGTCCAATTCCAGAAATTCAGTGACATTTGTATATAACTTTTGAACCATAAGAGATATTGCCATGACATTTCGACTACATAATGTAGTAATGTTACTTAACAGATAGGTTAAAAAAAATAACAACAATTACATACTTTAACAAGGTAAACAATAACAACATAAAAATTTTATTTAACTGCATATCCTTTAAAGCTATTCAATAATTAATTTTACAGCTTCTGCATATAATTTTTTATATTTTTTCTCATATTTTATACGTGCAGTTGATATAAATGAATCAGATGTTAACAAAAGTCTATAAAATATTTCATTCGTAATTGACCTGGAAAATTTTCTTGTATTGTTCAATCTGAATTTTTTAAAATCTTTATGTCTGCTTTATAAAGCTTCTTCCGATAATTGACCAATCGGAAGTAAGGCATATTTTATGATTTCTGCGTCATGAATTAATAGTTTGTCTACAGATGCTGGCATAAAATACCAGCCGTATTTTTTTATAAAATATTTAACCGTATCATTTGTATACTTCTTAAATGTTTTTATATTTATTCGCTGCGAAGACGAAATTACCTGTAATATAATATAATTTTTTAAATTAAGGTTGTATCAAAATCTATTCAATACAATACAATACAATACAATACAATACGACTTATATTATTTATAGAATTTTTATGGTAATTATTGTACACTGGCAAATTTCATGAATATCTAAATTACCTGTAATATAACGTGAAATCTTTTAATTAATGTAACCTTGAGTCCAGTTATTTCAGCAGAAACTTCTGCGTTGGTAAAAAATCGGCGTGCAGTATTGCCGTCATTTGACGAGCCCCATCCTTGTTTCACATAGTCAACATATAATCCCAGTTTATCTTTAAACTTTTCTTGAACTTCTTTTTTTTCATTTTTCATTTTCTTCATATCTGGTGTACGTGCTACCCATTGCTTAAATTGTAAATTGTACGAAATGTGCAATAAATGGTCCACTAATGCAGATCAGACAGTTCTGTTTCAACTGACTGCAGGAACAAAATCGAAGCCTTAAGCTAAGATTTATCTGCAGTGTAGAATGAACACTTCAAGTAATCTAAACAAATCTTTCAAACGTCTTAATTCGTTGTGGAGTTTCGGCGCGGGGTCCGAACGTATACGCATAAAATGATACGCCGCGGATGGAATAAAATATAATCACTTTAAAAGGGGGACGAATGTGGAAAAGATTTTTGCATGGTGTTATAGGGGAAGATCTACTGAAAATATTCTATTTTGTTACAGTCTATGATGTCTTATGCAAAAAAAGATACACCTTGTCAACTGTAAAGTATTTTGAGATTTTTCTTTATTTCATTCAAAACATTACATTTAAAAGACATTATATACAATAATCATTAATGTCAAGCACGATTTCTTATCTCAAAAGAATGCTCTTGAAAACAAAAAAAAATCGAAACGAAATATCAACTGAGCTCTTCAGGACACCACGAAGAAACAGAACAGTTTCTCCGCGTAAAAGTGACCAACTTTAAGTGCTTGTATAATTCAAATCTGAATTATATTTGATTTATTTTCTTCATTTTCGAAAACTATAAACATTTAAGAAGAGATACATGTTGGTCTGATATTAATATGAGACTGTCGATTTTTGGCGATATGTCACTGGATTTCTCGTTTTGGACCACTGTGCGTCGTTGTCGATACAATTTGGTACAAGGGCATTTTTAACCATCTATCCGGCTATACCCTTTGTTTGCGATCGTTTTGTGTATTTGTGAAAAGAAAATGAGAAGAAAACGTATTTCTGAGTGATCATTGTGTCTATTAACGATTCTGGCCATGGAAGTTCAATTAAAAATTATAATTTTTGCCAAGAAGCGTCTAGGTCGCGCTCTTATTGGTCCGTGTTCTTTGTTAATAACTCCTTAACAAATCCGCGGACGCGATTTCTGCAACGGAAAATGTTGCTTCAAATGAACTGAAGAACCTTCAATTTCCGGATTTTAAAGGAATTTTGAGACACCCTGTAGATTGTCCCCTCGCCGGGGGAATCACTTGTTCCCGATTGTAATACGACTTTCGCGAGGTAATACGACGCGACCGGAAAACAGGAACCTGCGAGGCGAATTCCTGTCCCGGAAGGGAAAATGAAAGAAGAAAAAGATTGGGTAGGGGGGAGGGGTCGTGGACCATGGATATCGATATAGACAGGGCGCGAGCAAAATCGAATCTACGCTGTACTCGCGCAACCCCGGCATCAAAAGATGAGCTAAACTCGCGGCCAAACTCCGCCGACGTCGATCCTCGTAGCGTGGAGACGAGCTTATCTTGTTGCCGTTTGAGGTTCCTTTGTACTTTCGAACAGGCACAGGGCGAAGTCAGTGTTCCACGCAAGATCAATATTGTCTGGCAAATTTCGCCGCGAAAGGTAGAGGCGAATAGGTTCCAACTTCCTTTCGCCCAGTCCCTTCTCCCTCGTTTTCTCTTTATCCGCGAGCAGTTTCCATTGTTATCTTTGCTAGAGGTGTGATTCGCTTTGCTATAGCATCCGGGAAATTTTTATTCGCGGCTCTCGTCGTACCACACCGCGCGCGCCCAACGCTATGGAGACCGGAGTAATTGCGTGCAAACAACTGTCTCGGTTGATTGAGCGACGATAGAGTTCTTGGAGATGACTCGACTCCTCCTGCCGCCCATGCATCACCTCCTATTGATTTTCAGGAGGCCTTGCTATATCTTAGATGAATCAATGTTTCTTCGTGTTGATCCTAGATTGTTGCTAAAAATATTTTTATGCCTTCGACGCACTGCACAGTGCGGCACGCAATGGACAAAAATAAAAATAATCATGGTTCCATTCTAATCTAATTATTCAACAAAATCATCAGTCAGTAAGTAAGAAATGTGTATGTAAACAGTAGTATCCAAGAAAATCAATAGGAGATCAGTAACAGCCAAGAGCTTATTGTAGTATAAATACTAAAAAGTTAGATTACTCGTGCCCTAATTGCTTTATCAAGTTCGTTTTTGTTTTAAACTGTTTCTTACAACTTAGGTAAGGAGAATTTGACCAGAGGTATGCACAATTTTAACTGGCAATTTAGGAATTGCCTTTTTTACTTAAAATGCAATTTACAAAAAAACGGTTCAAAACATCCTATAATTTTGGCTGTTCCGTATCAACAAGATGTTATAGTATATTGCTATATAATTTTTTTCTTCGATAAATTGTAAGACTCGATGTTATTTAATTTTTGTTAGAGAAATGCATTCGTAATCGCGATTTGGTTGAAGTAAATAATTATGCATTATAGTAGATATAATTAAATTTAACCATATAATTAAAAAATATTTACAACAAAAGTTGTACAATATACAGTTGACAACAAATTGCAATAATAACTAATCATAAAAAAACTATTTATTAAAAAAATTAGAATAAACTTTTTTTTACTAATGGAACCTTATATTTTTGGTGCATTAAGTGATGCATTTTTGCATTCCGTTTAAAAAATTATTCAGGTACTTAGGTCAAAAATTGATTAGTTTAGAAGTTATAATTTTTGTCTCGAATGTCCATTTACATGCCGCACTGTGCACTGGTTCAATCAATTATTATTGAAAATGATCTAAATTATATCGAAACGTCGAACAAATTTATTCTGCTAATTTGCAAATAGTGTTTAAAATAACAATTGATCGAATCAGTGCGCCGAAAGCGTAAAAATATTCTTAGATTAATCATTTCTATTGTTAGCGTAAACAACGAGACGACCATTTTCAATCGGGTTTAAAAATTCATTTTTAATGTAATATTGTGAATCTTTATGCATTCATAGAGAAAATTGAGTAAATGAAATGTGGAATTGTTGAAAAATCTTTAGAAACTCTATTAAAATCATTAAGGGAAGAAGTAACATTGCATTTAGTTTCTGTTTTGTGCAATCGATGCAGACAATTCTTATTTTGCGTAAAGATTCGCAGTCCAGTGATAAGTTATGTGCGTAACTGTGTAAAAAGTCGCGTTTATTGTCCAACAGTCTGTGTCCTGTACGGACAATGATCGCGTACCGACATTATTGTTTTTATAACTGCGTCTACCGCGCCGAGAGTTCGAAAGAAAGCCGAACGGAAAGAAGGACAGCATAAGAGTGGAGGCATTGGACAGTGATCCCGTAGCCAATCGCGGACGGTCAACGCGACTTTATTCGACAGTGAACACGTTTAAAACCTTTTTTTGGGTGAGGGATGTGGAGGAACCGGCAGAGCCCGGAAACGACCCCAGCAGCGCCCCACTTCGCTAAAGACGCCGCTACGGGGCCCAGGGTGTACCGTAAACCTCCACACCCGAGGGACACCAGAACATTCGACTAGGCCCTCTTTCTCGCACAATGGGCCAGGCTTCCTCCCCCCGACCCGCTTTTCGCATCCTGAAGGGGGAGGGTGCTGGCTTTATCCACGCGTGATCTTTGCATATAATTGTATATATATGCAAATTTTCGAGGATCAAGATCATTTCAAGGTCATGTTATTATACATATCTAAATGTATTTTTCCATCAGTTACACGATGCAATAAAAAAATGTAGTTATGTACCAAAAAACATCGATGACCTTGACAACTCCGAAAAAAATGACCCTCGGAAAAAAATATTCGAGCCAGATATTTGGTCCGTTGACACCGTGCACATTACGTAACAAATATTTTTTGCATCACAATAACCTGAAGAGATTTTTAGGTGTTCTTACTTAAACGGACCACCCTGTATATAATCTTAAATTAACTCTTAACTAATCGTATCAACTATATAAAAACCTAAATACTGTCGCTCAACCAAAATAAAAAAATGAAATAGATGTCGGTCGCACGATTTTTTTTAGTCTGATACTAAATTAATAGTACCCAGAACAGAACAAAAACAAAAACAAAATCAATTGTGATCACGCTCTACGACAACGTCGACGGTGCGCTCTGGTTCGATTTAAACCCTCCAGGTATCTATCGTATCTCTCCTTTTTATCCATAATATCACTAATATACTTGTCTATCAGTAGCCAACACGTTTAAAACCTAGATGACTCGCGTGAATAGGATAGAATAGATTAGAGAATTCGGAGGACTATCGTTGAGCATGTGCGAACGCGTTAATTCGTCGTGCGCGACGTAGCGAGCCTAGCTCGAACAATTATGACGGAATACAGCTGTCCCCCATCTGCCCCTCGCGCAAGAACATTAGCTGCAATGATCATGGCACGAGGATTTCGCCGGTGAATGAATGTAGCCGGGTTATCTGGCGGTAATAACGCGAAAAAGGGCACTTAAGGATACGAGGGGTAAGGGACCGGGGATGAAATATCGACGTCCAACCTCGCCGCTTATGGGGCGGAATACATCACGTTACTAATTCCCAAATAGGTAGCCTGGGCGACGTCCCACTTCGTCTTCGAGTAAGCTGTCTGCTTATTTTTACGACGTTAAGAAGCATGCGGGAAATGTTATGCAAAGTGCGGCACCGCATCGATGTGAATGGCCGCTAATTTATTCCGGCAGTTCCTTTCAGTGCGCCCTTATCGCGCCGCTTAACATTTAAACGGGCTAAATGGACTTTGAAAGACACTGCGTTATCGTCCGGCTCGCGTCCTTCGGACGTTATGAAAACTTCCGCGGCGTTTTTTCGCTACGGCAAATTGGAATCAACCTTATTCAACGTTCACGGGCAAACTCGCGCGACTTTTCTTCTCATTTCTCTTCTTTTTTTTTTTGTTTTTTTTTTCTTAATGCGACTGGATCCGGAGCTACCCTGAATCGTGCTGCTTGACGTGGGTATTTCAACCAGCTAGAAATGTTCTGTTCTACTTATTTCCGTGTCCGGCATTTTTTAGCACTCCCGTTTCCTTTGGCCCAGTTCAACTACACGAGGAATTGGAGTGGTTCTTCGAACTCACGAAGATTGCTGTTCTTCTTCCTCGAACCAGTTTCTTATACAATCGCCGCGCCGGCACACAAAAGATTTTGTACGTCAAATGATAGTTTTCGTCGAGACACGAATCGCTATAAATTTTCAGGTTCAGTTGATCGTCGCTATCACGTTTTCCAACGTCACAGATCGAAGTTGATTGAGGGATGTGAACATAGTTTACTAGAGAATCGAATTGCACCGCTGTCTACGACGCACAGAGTGGTATTTGGGCTGAAAACCTGGCCAAAAATATTTTTTTCTTTTTCCTATGTTTTATACAGTTAGTTTATGAGTTAAAAAGTCATATTTAACAACATACTAGTGATGATAAGTATATTTATGAGTGTTCATATGTAAAACTATGGCATCATGTAGTAGCGTAATAATTTATATTTATGGCCGCCAAAATTTATATACGAATAAAAAGAAATTTTTCAATGTAATAGAAAATTCTATTTGGCATTAAAACACTATAAAAACACAAGAGAATATAATATTTATTAAGAAAATATAAAATTTGTATAAAATTACATTCTACCTACATATTTACATATCTAACTTCTACAGACGAAGCAACAACTGTATTTACTTACATCTGTGTAATAATGGTAGCCGTAATAAATGTTCCCAATTTGAAATCAGATTTTCTAAAATCTGAAAATTATAAATACATTTTATGTATATAACAAAATATAGCAAAATTTGTACCGAACAGACAGACAAGAAAGCGAGTTACTAAAACCATGATAATAAGAAGTGACTACATTTGGAGCATTATATTTTTTTAATGTAAAAAATTTTGAAAACTTTTTTGCGGTATACTAATTCTAGATAACCTGAAGTTAAAACCACGTAACTTTTATGCCTGAGCTGTATATGTTTAAAAACACTAATTTATGCATAAAAATCATGAAAATCTGAAAGTCTTAATCAGGCTTGGAGATCGGTAAAATTACGTATAAAAAATTTTGACATTGACAAAGATATGCTTAATAAATTGTACACATAACTTCTGTAACAACATCTATTCCAAATTGCGTCACAAAGATCACTTTCAACATAAAAATTATAACAAGAAAAAGATGCGTATGAATGGAATGCTGTGTGTATCGAGCAAGTGCTATGTTTTAAGAGGAGACACGCTGACTGTTTGGATAAACAAAAAAAGGGAGTGCACCACAGGATGGCATGTTTATTTATCTATATTGGATGCAACCACAACATTCTATGTAAATATTTACAATTTTGATTTTTGGCCAGGTTTTCAGCCGAAATACCACTTTGTGCGACGTATCTTATACCTCATCCACACGGGTAATTTTTTACCACGTTTTTATTAGTTCGCTTTCTTGTTTGTCTGTTTGTCTGGTTGTCTGTTCGGTGACAAATTTTGCAATTGATTTTAAACTAACTTCCTGATGAGACTTGAAATTGCATACATGGCTCAGAACTGGATGACAATGCATTATTAAAAAAAAAAATTTTTTAAAGTCTTACCGTTTCGGAGAAAATAACAATTAAATATTTACCTTTTCATCCCCCCGCGAACTACGTCATCGCGTTCAGCGATCCCCACTTCACTCGACAACCCTCTCCACTTTACTATGCGTGCGCACTCTGACTCGTCCCGATTTCACGGACCCATTTCGCCCCGACGCGCGAATTAACGGTAGTGTAGTACATTATTGCGCTCGGCGATCGCGACCGGTAGTGCATCATCGCTTTGTTTACCTAGTGAAATTTACAGTAAGCTTAGTAAGTATACAAAGTATTAATAAAGAGTGATACAAGTATTAACACACAAGACTAAAAAGCAGAAAATAATTATTTAAATAAAAATAATTTTTTTAAAATAGCACGTTTTTAAAAACGGACTAAAAAGTGTAAAATAATTTTTCCTAGTGCCATACAGATTCCTAACCTCGTACAGATAGTCCCGAAAATTTGTGATTGTGAATTTTGAATAGCTGTGGAAAAACTTGTAAGATTTCAAACGAAAAACGTGTAGCGCAAAGTGCATCAATTATCTATCGCATGCAAATTTATTTTTTTCTACGAATTTGAAATAGGTACCCGGGTACCACGTTTTGTGGATAAGTGTCAAGCAACTCGAAAACTTTTTTGTTTGGGTGTTCCAAGGCAATACATCTGGCGTCTTTACTTTTCGACCTAGAACTACCAAGAATTTCTTTCGAATTCACGTTGAAGTGCCACGTAAATGACAGCTTGAATGTCAGAATGTCGATTGTTCGAAAGTTGGAGATTCGTCCGAGTCGGTGCGGTGGCGGGTATCGTAGTTTCCTATTAAGTCGAAAGTATTAAAGATTATCGCTAAACCGTTAAGGGAATAGTTTCAGCACAAGCACCTGCGGGACTACTTGATTAAAATCCTCGGAAAGTGCCACCGGAGCCACTGGCATCTCTCACCGCTATGCATTGTTTGTGGAACAATAGATAGGTTTGGCGCGCACGGCGGCGTGGCTAACACCGATTCACGCCATTTTATTATGCCTCGCCGCGCAACGCGACAGCAACTTCTATTCTTCACGTGACCTTCCACCCTGCCGTATTCTTCGCGGTACTAAGAAGCTCGAATTTTTACGACAAACCTCTCGTTTCGTCGAATCGATTCTTCTTCGTACGGACCTGCTGGTCATTATGAGATAGACTCCAGGATTATTCAATACATTCTTTGGAAAAGAATATCAATTAAGGTTTGCAGCATCATTAGCATTAAAAGAAGCAAACAAGATCTCCTCGATTTTTTAAACATTAAATTCGATTTTTGATTTGATAATGTCTGTTCGTCACAGTTTAATCGGTTGAAAATAATATAATAGTATTTTTAAATTCTTCTAATGTTTTTGATGTTTCAAATTTAGTGGAAATACGGAAATTTTTCATTTGATAATTTCGGTTTCGATTTCGACTATGATTCGGTCCTGTGTATCCAGTTCGGCCGAAGAACATACAATATATGCAAGCAACTAAATCAATTACAAGACGACCATAAAATAACCCCATGAAATCTCAGTTTTATGTAACAAAACAAAAAAATTTCGACTTTTTATGTTTTGTTAATCCATTTATTTCAAATTATTATGAAGAAACATAGTTACTCCACATTTTTCGGTAACAACCTCGCTCTCGTATTTGTAAGTATATTAAAAATGAGCGAAAATTAAGTAAACCATTAATAGAATATACATATGTACGTTCAAATTTTAATAAAGGAAAAGGTGGAAGTCACATATGTACATACCACATACAACGAAGATTATATTTTATAGTGAAATTATAATTGATTTTGAATTTCACATTGGACTGGAGACTGCTGCTGTTCGGCTACCCGTCGCGGTCAAGCTACCCGAACATTCAGATGTCTCGCGTACTCGCCCGAGCCCGCCCGAGTTTTTCCAACCCAACTCAACTGTCAGGTACCCTTAAATTTCGGGAACCCGCACACTCCTAGCAAGTACTATTAATTAATAAAGTACAAAGAATTGACATTCATAATGTTTGTGCCAACAATAGGCATACAATAAAAAGATGTATGCAAAGAAAGGAAAGTTGAATCTAGATTAAATACTTTATATAGGAAACCTTTTTGTATATAGGTTACTTTCATATTGTTTGATATGTTTAACGCATATTACAGTGATATTAATATTTCAGACGCATTAAAAATGCTTCTCTTGAAAATGATCCACATCGGAATCGAAACGTTGGGACTTTTTTAATTGCAAGATTGCTTGTTTTTTTTTATTTTGATCGAACCTATGCGCTGATACCAACACACATTGTTTAAATAAACAATAAACGACTGTCCTTCCGTGTTTTTTCTGGGAAATATATATGGTCCAACATTTCGTGAACATATTTGCAACCTGGTTTTCTGTACAGACAAATTGAAGTTTCATTTGATTCTTCTCTATCTGTTCTCTAGAGAAGTGATATCTGATATTAATATGTTCTGATCTCTTGTGATTGCTAGGAGTTTGCGCTATACTTATATAACCATTATTATCACGACGTCGTTCCTTGAGCATAAAAGTAAATGATAGTTCATTCGTTCACAACTAGATTCAGTTTATTTATCTAATATTTCCAATAAAATTATCCCCCACTCATTTCTGTCATAACTACATAAAATCTGAATTATTTATAGAGAATATCTCAGTGACTATCAGCTTTTCATCTTATACTTAAGGTTTTTAATTCGCGATTAAATTTTCTCTAGAGTCTCAAAATTTAAATTTACCCTGTTCAATAAGGGAACTTTATATCTCGATAAAAGAGCGAAACAGAAAAAAGCTAATTATTACTGGATCTCTGCTTGATTATACGAGAAGTAAGACTGTGAAAACATTCATGGACTCGAGAGAATGTTCTTGCGTTATTTCCCAACATTTTTCGGACACCGCCAAACGTCTCTGAAAAACATTTAACGCGCAGCAGCCTAATAGTTGTGACATTATTTCTGAATGTCAAGCGCGACGTGCAAATATTTTATATACGGCGAGCCACTGCACGCCGACAGAAACGAATAAAAGTTTTATCTTATTTCGGCGGTTCGGTGTCTTTCGGTCGGCAAAAGAAATTTCGCCCCGAGTCGAGTTTTTATAGAATAACCAACGAAGATGCGGATTTGCATAAAGATCTTCTGTCTGGTGATAAAGTATGTGGGCTGGCACGTTTTTACGAGTCGAGTTATTGTACGTTCCTCAACTTGTTTCGCCCGACGAAGATAGAGGCGTCGTCGTAATAAGTTCGGAGCAGCCGGAAACTAGACTGGAGTAAATGTCTAAGAGCGATGGAAAACCGATTCAACGTTTTTCTCGATAAAAGTAAGAGCACGTCGTATCGCGAGAACGTTCCCACAATTCTTCGACGGTAATGTCGAGGTAATGGGGCCGGCGTAGGGGCTCAGAATTCTCTGAATCAAGTAATACAGCGCGATGCATCGGACGCTCTGTTACACTGTCGTATAGCCCCCCACCCCCCAAATAAAATACTTCGTTTTGTATTTCTTCTTTGGCCGACGCGAGCTCCCAGCAGCTAATTTACCGCGCTCCTTTGAAACGCAACCCGCCAGAATTATTTCGGTGTACTCCATTTTACCACGTTTTTTTATATTAACGTTCACCTTGTGCACGTGTAGCTCGCGCTCGCGATGAAAAATTCAGGTCAATTCTGGAGGAGGGGATTAAACGATTCTTTTTTTTTTACTACCGCGACTGGCTCAATCGTGGCAATCAGCAACACGTGCAAATATCGCATGCACGTGGTCATTTTCCTCTACAGGGTGTCCCAAAATTATTGAGAAGGATTTTATTTCTTTTTACCACGTTTATATTAGCTTTTCGATTTGTCGTTGTTGTTGTTGTATGCGTCAAATCTTGAAATGGAATTTTAAACCACTTCCCGATGAGGTAGAAACTTGGAATTTTCAATATAGCTCAGAACTCCATGACAAAATACACCATTTCGAAAATTCTCGACGGATTACGAGGAAAAGCCGAAACAAGAGACAATAGATTTATTCAATCAGAAGGGAAAAATACATAAATTTTATTGTACGAAAGCTCATCATTTAAATCGCATTTAAGATATTAAATGACGATGAATTTATTTAAATCTCTGATTTTCGGGGAATCAGAGATTTAAATAAATTACATGCTCAATGGCCATTACAATTTAAATCTAAGAGAGCTCTCTTACCGTTTATCACCAGATTTCAACGCTCAGTGATCCACAGCAGAATTCCACTGGAACCTCCTGTACAATTGCCGGCTTTGCCGCACAGTGGTCTGGAGAACCCGTTTTCGTGGCCAAAATTCAATTTTTCAACTTGAATATATTGAAAAACAATTTTTTCTACAAAGTAACAACTCCTTAAAGTTTCCAAATCCAAAATATTATTCATTTTAGATAATTTTGTGACGAGATACAGCGTTCTAAAGACAAAGTCAGAAAATTCAAAGTAAAATAAAACGTTTTAGATTTCAATCATCGAATATTAGGAAACAGATTTTAATGGTGGTTTTATATTTATATGTTAGTTAGCGCATTTCAAACATTTAATGCAGTTGTAAGTATTGTTTAGTCCACACACGAATAGCGTAAATTAATAGCATTTCAAACTTTGAAAAGTATTATACAAAAACGATTAAGAGCGCTAAGCATCGGACTTGTTTTATATGAAGGTTTGAACATTTACTAAGAAGAGCATGTAAATTTTAACTGCAACCTTCCGCAATCTTGAACTATAAATGGATTTTAACAAATACGGGCCCGCGGTCATTCGATGCCTGGATACGCAGTTCCACTTGAATCTAACATAGCAACTTGGATTTACAATATGTGTATATGTTTTCTCTGCGCCAGTCAGAGATCCCGAAAAATCCCTACGAAAAATCCCGAAAACCCCTCCTTAAGTAAGCGGGCCTTACTAAATTCGCGTCGTTGTTTCTAACCGTTCGATCCTCCCTTTTTTTCCACCTACGACTGTACAAAAAGTTATCGATGTAAAATAGCCGAATGGCACTGAGTTTTGTTTCCATCCGCGCGCAGACTCTCATTTCTGGCTCACCTACATAATTTATTACAACCGATGACCAACCATGGCTTTCCCCGAAACACGGCGAAAGTTTCGCGAAAACCCGGGGCTCGGGAAGTTTTGCAAGTTTGTGCGACTGCACGGAATGATAAATCGTTTACTGTAATTTAATTATATGCCGTTGTATCGCGCGGAAGTGGAACCGGTTATTGTATGATGGAATAAATAATTACTTTCTACGACAGATATTAATGGGCAGCTGGATATAGATATATATTAAACTGTCAAATTTCTCTGCCTGTTTGGTATTGTTCGCGTTAGTCCCGGGCCAAATTGTTCGCGGCGTTGTTGCTCTTTCGAAAACTGGTCGCGGATATTTCTTTCTATAAATTCGTTTCATTTTGTCTTATCGATTCAAGTAAGCATCGCTCACCTTCTTCGTTTACTAGATTGTCACCTACATTCTTCAGTTATTTCTGTCATTTCTCTTGTAATTCATTCACTTCCATAGTCAGTTGAAAGAAGAACGAGTTGAGTTGGAATTGTTCAGCACAGCGAAAAGTTTTACAGGGTGTCCCAAAATTCGTGTACTTCACGGAAATGGGAGGTTTCTTGGATCATTTGAAGCGACATTTTCCTTTACAAAAATGACGTCGGCGGCTTTGTTTAGGAATTATTAACGAAAAACATTGACCAATCAGAGCGTGGCTACAGCGGATTGATTCTGGCTCGGCCAATGGTGCCGCCACGCTAAGCGGGACCTGTCGCTGAGTCGGACTCCGTTTGCTCTAGCCGCGCTCTGATTGGTCTGTATTTTTTGTTAATAACTCCTAAACAAAGTCGCTGGCGTCATTTTTGTAAAGGAAAATGTCGCTTCAAATGACCCAAGGAACCTCCCATTTCCGGGAAGTACACGAATTTTGGGACATCCTGTATATTTTCATAAGATTACTTGTAACGAAGTCTGCAGGCGGTTAAATGTATGAAAAAGTTGATGTTTCCGAGATAGGAGAGCGTAGAAGTTACTTATGGTACGCATCGCGGGAACGGTATGAAATTGTATATTCAACTATGACTATTTCAATGAAACTCTCGCGAGATTTGCCGCGGAAACTGTATGCGGCCGTCGGTAAATTTGTTGCAAGGATAGCTTAATTAGAGGGTTTATTTTAAAGTCTGATATTCCGTTGTTTAATTTGTGTTCCAGTGGACGCAGTGGACGGCGAGGTGTTGCACATCGTCAAGATCAGTCGGCTACACATGGGGGCATATTTGTGCATCGCTTCGAATAATGTACCACCCCCGGTCAGCCAACGTATAGTCCTCCATGTGCAATGTACGTCATTCGAAACAATTCTTTTCATTAATCACTCTAACTAATAAATTACGAAGGACTGAAAAAATTCGACGTTTTCTTGTACGTGAAATATCTCAGGAACAACAAATGGTATTAGAAAGAAAGTTATGTCTACCAAACTGGGTAGAGAATTTTGTTTTTAAATAATCTGGAATTGTAAGAAAATTTTGGGAACGCTGGACCAGTGAGAATAATCCGGAATAAAGGCCGAAATATTTAGTGGTGGGTTAGAATCTGAGAGTGAGCAATTCCGAGAGAAAATCGCGAAGCAAAATATTTTTCATCGAGGGATGAGGATGGCGCGTGTGTGAGGGTAGTAGCTGAACAAACCGTCGAGGCAGTTGGAGGAGAACAAAGGGTAGAGACAGGGGGAGGAACAGAAATGGAGTGCATTCCAGGTGCAACCTGATAAAGAGTGGTTGTTCGCCCCAGCACGATGCATTAGGTCGGTTTTCAACGTTTCATTTAGCCACCGATTTACGAGCAACCACTTGACCCAGATATGCTCGATGTACCTGGGTCCATTCATCCCCTCTCGGCCGTGTCACGTTCAGCTAGTTTTTGGGTGCGAAACGCGTTTCCGCTCCGTCTTTCCCAACACATTAGTCTCTCTACTATCACACGGTCCGACACAACTGTTAACAATTGTCCAAGGAAATTCGAACTAGTGTCCTCGAGTGGCAATTCCGTTTGCCGCCGGCCGCAAGCATCCCTTGCCTACCATTATTTCTCGACAGTTTGCATTCATTATTCGACGGTTTTGTTTGTCCATCGAATTTCCGCCAGTATCGATTCTGTTTTGTTTTCACTTGAGAAATGACGATTGACACTGTGAATATTTTTTTTAATTTATTCGACGCTCGTTAGCGGATGCGCCATACATATAACGACCCTAAAAATTGTGTTCGCTAGACTCCCGTTTAACGCGATCACAAAATTGATTAAAAAGACAGTGTATACAGAATGTTCCCGTTAGCCTGCATTTTTTTTTGCAAATAGTAAACCTTGGAAAAAGAAAAGTAAGTGAACGGATCTTGGCAACGTGAACTGCGTGTGTAAAGCTTTTTCAAACAGTTTATAATATGTGTAATGCATTTTCACGAAACCAATTTCTGATTTGACGAAGTCAACGTTCCACGGAGAACACGCTAACTTGAAAAACGTTTCGTCTTTGCATAACACTGTTTTGCTGATGAAAACATCCGCTTTTCAACTTAGAGCTTAGCAACATCAGCAAAACAGCGTTTACGCCTTTGGGTTACATTTCCTTATACGAACATAATAGGAGCTGTGTGAGGGCTCATTATAAAGAGGAAGGTTGATTGTTATAAGGTGCACTCATGATTTCAGTAAATTAAATCGTTTTGTATTAGAAAAATACATGGGAACCTGATGTTCGTTGTCTCGATTTTTCCCCCAACTTTAGACGCTCTTATTATTATTTATATTATTATATTATATTATATATTATTAATTATAAACATAATCTCGTTAAATCATGATGGAAATAAGCTACAATCAACCTTCCTCTTTACAATGAGTTTTCACAAAGCTCCTATTATGCTCGTATAAGAACAAACAACTCGATCCCGCAAACACTGTCTTACTGGTTTTTCTAGTAATATTTCTAGTAATATTCTGCATATCCCTTACCACCTTAATTTCATGATTAATCCTTCTGGTACTTGGGGATTATCCCGTCTCCCTTTCAACGCTCGCAAAAATGCGTAAATCCTTTGGCGCCATAAGAATGAAAAGCAAGTTCCAAAATAAACATTCTAAACACATTAAATGTATGCAATAATATAGTGAAATAATACGTAATACCTAACCTAACCTAACCTAACTCGGGTATAGAGAGGAACCAAATGTGGAGTTAGGTTAGGTTAGGTTGGCGATAATTTCATGTTTGGCGAAAATGTGTCGACGGGATAATCCCAAAATACCATCCATCTCGATATTCTAATTATACCCAAACGAAATTTTAAGTTTGAACTTCATCTTCCGAGGCGATGAACATCCCTTCAAAATTTTCTGTGTCCTTGGTAACAGTGAAAATACAAATACAGTAAAAACCTGTATTCTTACGGAGAACAATTGACAGATGCGTCGAGCCCTTATTAATTGAAACGTCCTGTCATGCATTAAGTTTTCGCATTTGATGACGCAACGTCCGGAATCGATAGACACGAACAGCTTTCAATAAATAGGATCCTCTAATATTTGGCCATTTTCCGTAAATCTCTGTCGAATTACATTTTGATATAATTAATCCTCGGTCCGTCGTGAATGATTCGCTCATCCGCTGGTTTTTCTCTATGACGTTGAACGAAGTTATTCCAAGTTTTGTGCGAGTATATATATCGTGTATCAAATAAATTAAGATCTAACCAAGTCGAAACTTTCCATCCGACACGTCTGCTGGCCATTAAAACGTTAATTAATAAGTTTCCAAAGTAAAATCAACTGAGAACTTACGCAAAAATGAGAATTAAAAGTTCAACTGAATTTATTATTAAACAATTGCCTCGTGACAAACTTCCGGCAGGTGTAATGAAAATATTTAAATTGTAATCTTTAACTTGATCCAGTAAAATCATTCTGATACACCCACATTGAAAAAATCAATTTAATTAATTTGTTCGAAAATATTGGCGTAACCTTTCATATAGAACTAGTCTTCGAACAGCTTCAAAAATTCCATTGTCGATTCAATCTATTTTGAAAATATTTATACGACATTTCGTAAATGTTTTGGAAACAGATTGGAAACTACGAGTTACCAGATTCAAGTGATACTGTTCACGAAATACGGAGAGGCCGATAAATAAAATGTTTTATGGACACGTTGAAACATTAGAATAATAAAAAATTCTTTCCATATAACTTGCAACCTGTGTAACGTATCAAGAAAGAAAATAAATTTCTATTGCAGTCCAGTTTGTTGGAAATCAGGTAGAAAATTTTTAT
Organism: Lasioglossum vierecki; assembly: GCA_028455595.1. Taxonomy (NCBI): domain Eukaryota; kingdom Metazoa; phylum Arthropoda; class Insecta; order Hymenoptera; family Halictidae; genus Lasioglossum; species Lasioglossum vierecki. The sequence continues at coordinate 2,434,294 of CM052335.1, read as the reverse complement.
TTCGCACAAAAATCCGCTGTTTAATTATTAAATATGTTGCAATCCAATCGATCACTCAACATTTAAGTATGTTCTGGAGGTATATAAAAGCGCAACAAAATTTTGAAAATTAACTAATTAAAATAACTCAAATCTTTTACGGGAAATTTAACTGCATGTTATTTAATAAAAAAAATCTACCTAGAAAGTTAAATTAGTGAAATATATGAATGTTTCTTTTAGTTGTATAATTTAACTGAAGGACACTAAATGTCCCTTATGGATGTTCTGGAGCTATATAAAAAAGCATGAAAATTTTTGAAAATTTGACAAGATATAATTCTTACTAAATTCATCCAATTTTGGATTCGATTCACTGCGCCGTTTAATATTTATAGCAACTTGAAGTTTGCACATTTTAACACGTCTTCTTATGGAGAATACATAAAATTTCACTTCAAACACTACTTAAATCTTGAAAAAACGCAAATAGAAACTCCATTTTTTATATATATAGTAAAAATTATGTAATTAATTATGTTGAAAATTTATTAGGATTCAGTGAACAGTTACAGAGCAAAAAACTATTTACTGTTACAAAACGTCAAATTTATCGTGTTGTCATCTTACCAGCATGGAAAAACGACAACAGTGTAGACCACTGAATATAGCTACTATATCATTTATAATGCAGACGGTGATTGCGCGCAACGTTTGAATACTTGCAAGGTCTTTTACATGCACACAAAATTTACTCTTTTGAAGTAAAATAAAAAAATTAAATTAGTTTCAATATTAATATGTTATGGATAGTATAGTATATACCTGTTCACTAAGTACTTTAGATCTACTATGCGTCTTCTCGCATTACTAGATTCACTTTCTCTATTTTTGGCAATATTTGAGGTTACCTTTGGTTTTCTACTTTGTAAACCATTTCACTAACACTATTTTACCTTTCCAACGGTAAGTTTCGCTTTTAAAGTATCAAACATTGTAATTGATTTATACTTGTTTAAATAAATTAATTAATTAAGTATTTAAATAAATTAATACGTTCAAAATCACGATAGATTCCAAACGTACACAATACTACCAACTCTCAAATACAAAAATACAGCTGAGTACAGTGCAGTACAGTGTTGTCACGGTGTTTGTTATTATCAGAACATAATTTTACGGATATTTCACATGTTTATTTTCAGTAATAACCATAAATATTGCTTTTTGATTTATTTTTAATTTATTTAAATATTTATTTTTAACCTTTTATTGCTTAATTATATATATTGAATATCACAAATTTATTACCTTCAATTCAAATCAGGGGATACAATCATTCGCAAAAGTCACTTACAATTTTTTATAATATGAACACAATTTGATTAAAAAATAAATATAACATTAAATTCACTAATTAAACGAAAACTTTTTAAGTTAATCTATTTTTTAATGCAAAATATATTCATGAATGGTTTCTTTGCCAATAAATTGATGGATTTCGAATTTCTTGTACTTTTGTCTCCCATTGTACCTCCAGAACATCCTTAAGTATCGTATCATATGTATAATAAAATGGAATTATCTTCGGTTGGACGAAATGTTTAATTTTCCAGTTAAAGTAGCTCGGAGCGCAAAGGGTCGGACATGGTAATTTTTCGAGAATGTGAAACGTAGAGATTGGTAATACTTTTCTGAAATCGATGGAATTAAATTGATCAGCTAATGGCCGGCCAATCTGCGCGATAACTCAACAAAACCGTCGAGGGAAGAATATCGAGTGGACGAGGAAGGACGGTATCCACCGTGATATCGTCTCGAGCGTATACAGTGGCAGTAAATCGTGATTTACGTTGGTCCGTAAAAGACGGAACTATGACATGATATTGCGGCTCCGGAATATCTATATCGATCGCGTCGCGGCGCGGTGCGGCGTGCGTACTCTCGTCGCAACACGTATAATAAAGGAAAAGTTTGAGAGGGATGTTTTCGCTCTAAGAGAGTCTTGCCGTCCCTAAGTCGGCGCCGTTGAACTTTCAAGTGTATGGAAACTTTATAGAGCCCCTCGGAAAAATGGAGAAAAATTAAAAGAGTACCAAAGCGTGTCCATGGAACGGCCGTGGCCGTTCGAGGCTATTATTTTTAGTGCACAAAGGCTGCCGAATAAAAGAAACCCGGCACAGGATAATCCTCGCGAGATGAGGTTATTCGAAAACCAACAGCTGTTCTTTAATTAGAATCCCCGAGCGTATATTAAGTCACGCAACCAGCGTTCGAACGTTTATTATCTTGTTGCATACCTGTATTCATCAACCAAACTACCGATCTTTACGTAAAATATTCCGTCGTTCGGAATGTAATGAAGTTTCTCGTGTAGAGATCGCATTCCTTCCATTTGTTATTACTTAACCCTATTTTAAATCGCAAAACTCTGGCTTCATAGTCTTCTGCTTTCATACGAGAAGAAGAATTGGCTTTCATTTTTCCTCGTTATAACGAAATGATTTTCCAAACGACCTAACACAAATTTTTTCTTAATCAATCCTAAAAGGCAGAAGAAATTGTCGAGAATTGAATTATGATAATTTCGTTAGAAAAAAATAGTAGTATATTTTAGCATGATTTTGTGCATCATATTTGTACAGATCGTGTATAATCCTGGATTTAATCGTCCACGGAATTATTATTCGGTGAAAAATAACGTTGATCGATTCGAAAGATTGAAGAAGTAATTATTATTCAGCTTTGACAGAATATAAACGAGAAGAAATGAACAGCAACAGCTGTTTGCCTAGTGTCGCTTCTTCAATCGGTTCGCCCCTTTTGTTCGTATTATAGAGAAAAAATTAATTACGCGATCACGGAAATCAATTGTGCTGCAAGGAGCAGTAAATAATAGCGTTTCAAAGAACCGCGGAACAATGCTTCGGTTTCGTGAACATTGACCTGAATGGGTAGCTTCTTTACTCAAGATAATTAATCATGATTAAAATTCAAATTAACTTAGGCGTGAATGGTATCTTTTGTTTTTCTATAGCGAACGGGTACCGTAGCTGTTATTCGAGCCCCGAAGAAAAATGTTTCACGCGGATTAAGAAACCTTTTCATGGGGATAACTTATTTTCTCCGTTCCGAATGCCTTGTGATATGATTCAATTTCCAAACAATATAAAGAAACTTTTTAAAAACCACGCTTTTGTTAACATGCGCTAAAAAGGAGAAATAATTTTGTTTAGATATTAGTGATAAAAGCGTGGAGCGCTAAACTACGTTAACGTAATATTCGTGGACGCGCTCCACGCTTTTATTTATAGTCACTAATATCTAAACAAAATTATTTTCTCAGTGCATTTTAATATAAGCGTGTTTTCAAAAAGTTTTTTATATGTATTTTTATTTTTTACTTGTTAGACTTTTTTTAAATAGAACGCAATATATAGTAATACTAGTCGTACTACCGAGTATTTAGTAAGGCCCGGGTTTAAGTTCCGCTGAGATTTTTTTTATCTCCTAAACGCACAGTTTTTTTCTTAATATTTTTTTTAGTATTGCCTTGTCATCCAGTTTTGAACTATGTTTAAAGTTTCAACTCTCTAGCTCATCAGGAAGTGATTTAAAATTCGATTTACAGATCTGAATCATACAAAAACAACCCGGCAAGCTAATATAAGCGTGGTAAAATAATTGCGTGTATTATTCATTCGTTTCATACATTTTTCATTACTTACTTTTCGACACTAACATAATATCTCGAGAACTAAAAGCGACCCCCTATATTGGAAAAGGAAAAGGTTGTTTAAAATGTCGAAATCTACAACATATTTGAATTTTATGAAAATCGGAGTACAGTGACCCTTTCGCAATAATTACCTTATATAGTATTTTATCCATATAAGTCCTCAGCATGGATCTGCCGAGGGACATTTATGTGCCAGGGACAGTATTCTTTGACATTTGCCGAACGGGGAGAAGAACAACCAAGCTCGAGAGGCTTCGGTCGTCGAGAAATGTAAACATAGCTAATCCAAATTTCCAACTTCTTTATTTTTCGTTATTTTTTGATGATACTTCGATTACCATATTTGCGTTAAGAGTCGCAACATGTCATGCTTCTCGGCAACTGAGGCCTTTTGAGTTTCAGAGCCCCTCAAGGAGATATACCCTACAGTAGTGGGGATAGATCTGGGACATTTACAGGTCAGACTTTTGGGACATTTATGGGCAAAATACTGTATTCTTCAAAGAAGAAACAAATAGTTAATCTGTAAAATATATAGGTGCGGCACCTAAATCAGGTCACCTGAATAAATCACTTGCTTTTGAAGATCCAAAAAAAAGGATCAGACCAAACTTACTTGATATCGAGGGACCTTCATATCTCCCTGACGTCTCCACCTATAAAAAAATTAATGACATCAGATTACGAGCCCCTCGATATCAAGTAAGTTTGGTGTGATCCTTTTTTTCTATCATCAAAGGCAAGCAATTAATTATATACATATATAATTAAATAATTATATAATTAAATAATTCCAGGGTTATTTTTCGTTTGTTACAGTCCCTCCTATGCTTTCTATACCCAATCAATTAGAGGCTGCGTATATTGGACAAGATGTGACACTGGAATGCCACACGGAAGCTTATCCTGCCTCGATCAATTATTGGATAACCGAACGCGGCGACATGATCGTCTCTGGTAATTTTAAGCTTTATAAAGTAATACAGGCTCGACTGTCACTCGGAACTATAGGCTGTACTCGCAATCTAGACTTTTCGATCCTGAAAATTCTATATACACGTTTATGTCTGGCAGTAGATTTTTCTGCTTTTTCGTGCGTTCATTCCCTTGAGGATCTTTCTTTGCCGTACCGAGAAAACCATAGTTTTATTTGCCTAGGCAATTACAATTCCATTACAGGCGACAAGTACGAGGCGGTGCAAACCGACGACGGCTACAACAAGTACATGATGCTGAAGATCAGGAACATCGGGCCAGAGGATTTTGCCTCGTACAAGTGTGTTGCTCAAAATTCTCTTGGCGGGACAGACGGCAATATTAAATTGGACGGTGAGTTCTGTGTAGAAAACAATTTACAAATTTCTTTCAACCATTGTTTTTCCGTTTTTTCTGCATAAGAAGATTTTTTAATGCGAAGCACATTGCGGAAAACAATTGTTCTTCTTTTATTTATACGATTGAATGCAAATAACACAAATATAAATTCCAACAAAGTTAAAACGCTTGAAATGGTAGGGAATTGTTGGCAACAAACTTGAAAGATAAATTGGGAGTGTAAAGAGGTAAATGACATCGTGAAACACTTTGGCAGAGAGCTAGAAAAACTCGACGGGAATCACGATATCGATAGTAATAATTGGAATAATTGTATGCATATTTATGGCCTAATGACAAAGTAATTGATTCCCGATGCACTTTCACGCAAAGTCGATAGGCATCGATCGATCGGTCGAGCTCAAACGGCCCTTTCGTTTCGTCGTTGTTCGTAATTGGCGATTAAATTTATGATGGATATATTTATCCCAGGAGAGAGAGAGTATACCTTTCCACCTCCGTGGACGAATAAATTGGCTGAAATTAAAAGTTTAATAAGATATATCGTTCAGACTTCCGTTGCGCCAACGCGGGGCAAGTTCGGCCTCGAATTTCTTAAATTCGCAAATCCTTCGCGAATACGGTTTCTGCATTAAAATGTTATTTATTATGGTAGTTACTTAAATAAGGAAAGTTTCTACAGACAAAGCTCCCTGCGCGGGAAGTTATTCTATAATTACTGGAATTTGAATTTTCAATCTTGGAGATTTCGCATTTACATTGTCAAAGGATTTTCAGTTAATCCTTCGTGGATTTGTTCCTTTTCAAGATTCTGTTCGAGAGCGTCCTTATATTATCATCTACAAATCATCAACAAAAAGTACCGGTACATCACAATTAAATAAAGGTTAAACAAAAACCTGACACTATTTTAAGAACTGATTTGTTATAATATTTTAATAAAAGTTGATGTTTTTGGCGCACCGGTTCGATCACTTTAATTCATAGAAATTTTGCAATATATTAATTTGGACGTCTCGGTCTTTGTTTAGACCCTTTTCAAGAAAATAATGGTTGCGTCTGTGAATTATTAAAATAAAATATCAAAGTAATATGTTGTTAATGAGAACATGTTAAACACTTTTTGAAATATGTCAACTTAATTGCTTATTGAAATAACTTTAAGAATTATAGAGGAACAATGCCACGTGATGTGTACATGTCCTACTTCTAAGATATTTATACAAACAGTGAAACTTTCTGAAGTCACCAATCAGATAATCGATCGATGCGTAGACCAATCGATATTCGTCGGAGATCTCAAACCTTGAAAAGTCAAATCCTAACCACATTTAACTGTCTATATACCACGCTGTCATGGTAATTTAGAGTAACATTCGAAATTCCATTACTAAAAGATAGCAAATTTCTATTTTAAAGACACTTTATGGTATAATCACGGTTAATGTATAATAATTGTTTGGATATTTTCAAAAAGTGTCTAACATGTTCTCATTAACCAAATATTACTTTGATATTGTCTTAATAATTCACAGACGCAATCATCATTTTCTTGAAAAGGGTCTAAATAAAGACAGAAACGTCGAAATTAATATATTGCAAAATTGCTTTCAATTAAAGTGATCGAATCGGTGCGCCAGAAACATCAACTTTGAAAAACCATGAAAAGTTAATATTTTAATGAATCGGGAAAAATTCTGAGATAGCTACTTCTAATTGAACGTGGAACTTTAGCTAGATATTTATAAGCGTGTCTGCGATAAGACAAAAAATTGAATCCGAATATTTTGATAGTTCGAGTCTAGAATTTCTTGTTCGGTTCCCAATTTCGCATGGTTATTCGGAGCTGTTCTCGTTAACGAAGCGATCGTTGGCTGAATTTTCAGAGATTCCAGCTCCCTCGACGACATCCACCACACCGCCGCCCTTCAACGCGACATCGTCGATGAAGAAAAACGGTAACTAACGGTTCAGCTGGCTCGGTGTGTTCTCCCTGTTTCCGCGACGTTGATCTTGATCGCGATCCTCGGTGCCAAGTACGCCGACGGAGCAAATTAACCAACCGAGACAACGATATCGTCGAAATTTTCCCACGAACGAACGCGGAATTAGGTAGAATACCCGCCATTAATTTGCAAGCAAACCCCCCCGAGCAGCCCCAACCAGTCGCGGCGCATTCATTCTCTCTCCTCTCTCTCTCTCTCTCTCTCTCTCTCTCTCTCTCTCTCTTTCTCTCTTTGCTCTGTCTTTCCAGCTTCGTTCTTCTTCCCCTCATTTCTTTTGTTTCTTTATCAACCAGTCAAGGACATTCATTCCCACGGCCCCTTTTCACCTTCCACCACCACCCCTTGCCATGACGTCCAGCCCGTAAAACACGCCATGTAAAACCGCCTTTGTGTAATGTATTTTAGGTAGTAACGGTAACAAGAAATTGCGACAACGACCTATCGACTACGATATCGAGGAATTGCGAAATCCAGGTCAGTAAATATCTATTTTAACACGGCCCAGCGTACTCCAGCCATTCCCCACGACGATACACGCCGGTTGGTCGCCTCTTATACACCGGCTCGTTCCAGTAATTAGCATAATTAAAAGCTCGTCAACGGCGCACGTTCGAGATTCGAGATTCTCCGGTGAATCCAGCTAAATTATCGATGGCCGGCGATTCCATTTATCCGTGAACGAGTTATTGTCGCTACCCCACTTATCCCGCACCTTTTAATCGGCCAGCGCGAGTTTCGAATCCTCGTCGACAGATTTTCTTTCTTGCTCCGTCCTTCGTTCTAACGCGAAACAAGACTAAAACGCAGAAAATAATTATAATAAGTGAAAATAAATTTGTAAAAAGTACCACGTTTTTAAAGACGGATTAAAAAGTATGAAATAAATATTTCTAGTCCCATGCAGATTCCTAACCTCGTACAGACAGTTCTGAAAATTTGTGATTGCCAATTTTTAATAGCTATGAAAATACTTGTAAGAATTATTGATTATCTATTGCAAGATTTGAACCGAACAGACAAGAAAGCGAGCTAATAAAAACGTGGTAGTAAAAATTGAACAATTTGTTAGAAGATAGAGAAACTATAACTGTGGAACTAATATATAAGATTTAATATTCCAAGTTGAATTCTCACTATTATATCCTTAATCTTCTTGTAATTCTCATTTGTCTGATTAAGCACTAACAATGTTGATATTCATTCTATTTCTTTAGAACTTATTTATCAATTATTATTCTTGCAGTACAATAGTTAAATACGTTTCTCAGTGAAATCTCGTAATTTGCTAAACCAGAAGTAATAATGTGAATACAATAAATGATTGTAGAACGTTGAAAAATATTGTAAAAGAAGGGTAATTACAAGCAAATTCGATAAATGTTTAAATTAAATAAGATTGCATTTGTTCATCCGTTTCTTTGAATATTTCCGTTACATCCAGTCGTCTCTCCCTTTGTCAGTGAAATAAATTAAATTCATCGATTAGTTATATGTTTGTACATATCCGTAGTACGACGACTGGAAATGAATATTAAAGTTTAATAATGATTCCTAACGTGTTCAGCCAACAAATATATTCCATTTCATTTTAATGGACGTTTAATCAATTCTCGCTGATTAATTTAAATCACGGGGCGTGAAACGTGCTCCATTTAAAGAAGGCACATAGAAGACGAGGTTTCCCTCCGAGTTTTATTTCTTTACTGTTCGCCGTTCTGATTTCACCTCGCCCCCGCGCAAAGTATCGCGTAGCTTATGAATATTGAAGCGTCGAAGTATCTTATGAATACGTATGAGAAGAACAATCGAACCTGTGTAAGTGCCGTTAAATTTTGAATATCGATGGAAGTCTGAATATTTTTCGAGCAAGTGGTGCCTCAACGGGAAATTGTGTGTGGAAATAATTTGCTTCGGCACGGAATCATTACGTTTCCGACGCACAACAGATTCAAGGGAATCGTCTCATTTCCGGAAAATCGATTCTTCTTTAAGTACATCTGTTGCGGAATATAGAAATCCATTTTCCGAAACGATTTCCACGATATTTCAAGTTCCAGCTGGCCAATCGGCTTGAAATTGTTAATGGATATCCACGAACAAACATCTTTTAGATCCGTCAACTTTTTTTATTTATTTATCGTGCTGAAAGCCGAAAGATATTTTACAAAATTCTATAATATGTTTACTTCTTATTGAAAGTTCTGAAAGGAATTCGGTTTTGGCCTCTTCGAGAATAATTCCTAAAACTTGATAAAAAGTTCTCCTTTAACAAACCAATTATTACAGATCTGTCAGTCGGCCAATGACGCAGAGAAATCGCGAGAAGATTTTCTCTCTAAAGAGCGAGTTCCATCATTAAATCTGCCTTTATCTCTGGTAAAACTGTCTGAATGATAACGCCGCATTAAATTCAATACTTTTAGCGAAAAGTGTGGGGAACAGGAGGAGACCGACATTAATTCAGAACAGGTAAAAAGTTCTGTAACCGCGTTCGCTGCGATACCTCTGCGAAACTGGCCTTTGTTCAGATTCCCCATTACTCGATCGAAACTCCTTGCCGGTAGAAATCACGTTTATTCAAAGTTTCCACGGTGATTCGCGGTCTCGAGACCGAAAGGACCTAGTTATCATTCCGATGAAAATTCTATAGGCGCATGGGCTCTGTGTGTACGGGCCCGTGTCATGGTTATAAGAATCAATTCATCGCTCGGTCGCGAACTCGAACTTATTATACGTGTTCGACGTGGAAGTCGATCGATTTAACAAATGAAAAAGAGAGAGAGAGAGAGAGAGAGAGGGAGAGAGAGAGAGAGAGAGAGAGAGAGAGAGAGAGAGAAGGGGGAGGAAGGAGTCGAGGGAATAGCAAGGGGTGGATTCTCTGGAAAGTGGGAAAGCCGAAGGGAAAGAGAAACGGCAAGGGTAAGAAACTAGCTCGCTCCGTCGCGTTTCTGCGTTTCGCCGACGTTGTAGTAGAACCACAGGTCAACGAAACTCGTTTTTCATTAATTGAAAGTAAACTTCGGGGAAAGGTGGGTCCGTGGGCGGATCGAAGGGCCTCGTCGCTCCCGGGAATCTTCGAGGCGAAGTCATTGAAACTGAGTTTCACGGAACTTTGACGGTGGTGCAGCGCTGCCGCCGCTGTGCCAGTTGCTGCCAATTTATCGGAATGCGAAACGAAAGTGCCTTCGGCGTGACGTTTTATCAGCAGCCCTCATAATACGCGGCAACGATATCGTCAAAGTCCCGGCACAATTGGAAAAAGGAAATAATTCCGTCGGAACGAATGAACCGCTTTTTGACGTATCAGCTAGATCGAGTGGCGTCTCGTTTCCTCGGCCAGCTGAACGCGCGACCGTCCATCAAATGCTCCTTCATTTCATCTAACACTAGCTGTACCACTTTCTCCACCTGCAACAACACATTCTGCTTGATTATTAACGTAATTAAATTTCCAATCGCCAAGGTGGTCTCAGATAGAGATAGAGATGTCATTTTTAGACAACAAAATTTAACGAAATTAATTATAAAATGATTAGAAAAAATATATTTATTATCAGTAGGTAAGATTAATTTTTTAACGAATTTTAGTGGAAATTTCATACGAAAAATAATCAATATTTATCTGTATGAGAGGTGCTATAAGACCTCCTCAACCCTTCAGAAAGTGGAATTCGAAAGTTTAAAGACCTTTAAAAAAAGCACACACATGCAATATGTAAGAATAATTTTTTAATGAATCTTAGTGAAAATGCCACAAACAGATAGACTCGGTTTGAGTATATATAAAGATTTAATTCCTAGACTGAGGATCGTTATGCAAAATAAAAAATTCTTTCTTCTTTTAATCATCATATCGCGCTGAAATTAATACATTGCTGCTCTTAAATCTCTCAAATCTTCCACTGCTTTAAATGTACGTGCCCATTTTTGTCATAAACGCATCAAATCCGCAGTCTGATATCCAGAAACGGATAGAAAAATTTCATGGTACGGTAGAAGAATAGAATCTTTAATTAACAGCGTCTTCGTCCGAAAGAACTTCTCCTCGACTAATTTTCACTCGTATTGTTTCAAAACTTCCAGAGATAACATGCGTCTGAACTTTCTGCTTGGTATCATTTACTTAAAGTCCGCTCTCTCTGTTAAAACTTTACAAATTATAACTTTCGAAAGTTAATGCATCACCGCACGTATCGGTATCAATCTTCGACACACAAACTGACAGTTCTCTTTCAAATTAATTTAGTCACTTTGTTGAAGGTTTTTTTTATGACTTGTTCGGTTCCATTCCGGTTCGATTGTGGTATGGATCGACCAAAACTGATGTAATTTAATTCTCCGTTTTTGATCTATCAGTCCTAAAATTATTGCTTTGCTAGAATACTGTAATCGACAAGTATCTTAAAGATATTCTGGAGATACGATGGGAGACAAAAGTACATGAAATTAGAAATCCATCAGTATATTGGCAATGAAAGCCACTTTATGTTTATCTTGCATTTAAAAAATGGATTAATTTAAAATGCTTCCGTTTAATTAGTGAATTTCATGTTATATTTATTTTTTAATCAAATTGTCTTCATATTATAAAAAATTGTAAGTGACATTTACGAATGATTGTACCCCCTGATTTGAATTTCACGATAATAAATTTGTGATATTCAATATATATTATTACGCAATAAAAAGTTAAAAATAAGTATTTAAATAAATTAAAAATACATCAGAAATCAATATTTGTGGTTACTACTGAAAATAAACATGTGAAATATCCGTAAAATTATGTTCTGATAATAACAAACACCGTGACAACACTGTACTGCACTGTACTCAGCTGTATTTTTGTATTTGAGAGTTGGTAGTATCGTGTACATTTGGAAACTATCAAGATTTTAAACGTCTTAATTTATTTAAACAAGTATAAATCAATTACAATGTCTGATAATTTAAAAGCGAAACTTACCGTTGGAAAGGTAAAATAGTGTTAGAGAAATGGTTTACAAAGTAGAAAACCAAAGGTAACCTCAAATATTGCCGAAAATAGAGAAAGTGAATCTAGTAATGCGAGAAGACGCATAGTTGATCTAAAGTACTTAGTGAACAGGTATATACTA
>CM052335.1:2403616-2422021 GCA_028455595.1 Lasioglossum vierecki | reverse complement strand
TCAATTTTCCGCTGAACCCTTGTTTTTTCTGATACTTTAAAAAATATCAGCAAAAAGCGGTGCAAAAGTGGTGCCTCTCCGTCTTTAATGATTGTTTAAACATGTTTAAACAATCACAACGTATTACTATTGCACATCACTGGATTCGGGACAGTCTAGAGAATAAGAATTTATGGTTTCGGCGCGGCTCGATCAATTTAACAACAACAGCAAATTAAATTATAAAGCAATTTAATGCAATTATTATATATTCTTCTTTTATCTTTTGCTACACAGCATGTAAGTACAGTAATTTTTCTTGCCTGTATTTATGAACACAGTTTGATTCACAATATATAACCCATATTATAAATTCTTTGTTTTCTCTTTTAGACGCAATATACATTTTCTTTAAGAAAATGATCCACATAAGGATCGAAACGTCAAGATAATGTATTAGAAAATTGCACATTTGCTGTTGTTGTTAAATTGATCGAGCCGCGCCGAAACCATAAATTCTTATTTATTGTTCCGATCGAGAAACAAATTTCACCTTTAATAGTCTAGAGAATCTTCTGATGTAAAGAACAATACAATTTCTTTTATAATAACATCACAATATTTGTTCAAAGTCAAAAAATATGTTTTCTTCAATCTCAAATTTTCCAAAATCTGTGCGTGATGAAGAAAAATTAATGGTAGATTCGGAATCAGCGGAAAAAAGTCTATAAGGTCCGTCAAACAGTTATATGGAAACATGAAAAAAATTGAAATTTGTTGGACAATGTAATTAAATTATTCTAGCTAGAAGTTTTAGTATTGGAGCTTTTTGGATTGCAAAACGTTGATACATGCAGGTAGCTCAGGTACACGTCAAATAATTTCGCCGTTGATGCACCAGCGGGGGAGACAGCCATCTTTAAGGAGATTAAGAGAATACAAAACACACTAATGTTTCACTTACCTTGAATTTCTTCGAGAACCCATTCGTCGTATAATAACGTTTCGTCGTTCTGATTTAACAACCGCGGCACGATACCCAGCAGGTTATAAATATACCCGAAGCCGGTCGCTACAACTAGAGAGCCTTTTATCTTGTTAAAAAGGGATTCGAGCGGCCCAAATATCCCAGATTCCGTAGAGCCGGGAATTTCGTAGAATTTAATTCGAAGAAGCGGAAGAACGGCACGCTCTCGCTTCGCATTATCCGTGGCAACTCCTTGCATTCATCTTCCGTATCCGGTTGCACTGATATTCCTGCATGCATATATTTCTCGGGGTAGTTGAAATAATGACCGCTCCGTTGAACCGTTCCCGCGAATCCCGCAGTATCGCCGTCCATCCGTTTCAGCGCCACCGGTTTCAATAAGAATTCGCCTAGAAGCAGATTTAAAAATATCTGTGCCAAAGTGTCAACACAATTAAATATCTATATATTTACAGATTTAACTAGCGTTTTCTTGTTGATAATAAATATTATAATAGAAAAAAAAATAATGGAGGAGAAAGGAATACTACAGTGTATTTTCGATAGATGCGACAGCCTCGGGGGAATTTGGTTGCATCTATCGTATAGGGAAGCTATTCTTTTTTTATCAAAGGCCGAGCCGAACGCAGAGAAGGACAGTTAGTAGTAGTTCACATCGATGTACCGAGCCGAGATCAGATTACTAAGTTGGGGGTGGTATCCTTGGTCGCATCTATAGTGTACAAATTATCGCGTCTATACAAAATATACTGCATCTTTCGCAAACATCATAATTCTTCCATTTTCAACTTTTCATTATTAAAAAATTAAAAACCCGTCATTCCTAGAATATATTGAGTTCGAAAGAAAGTTTGTAGCGTTTTAAAATTAAGAATCGAAGATTCTTAGAAATTTAGGTATTGATTCATACGTTTATTTATTCAGTAACACGAGAAATTACCTCGAAAATGGAAGAAAGTGATAGAACAGAATGGAAAATACGTTATTGAATAAATCTATGAATCTTAGCTGGAACTCTCGTTGCAATTCAATAGAATAAATTGTAGAAAACAGGCTTGGTTTTTCGGTTGTTCTCGAATAATTACAATTTGCAAAATGGACACCGGGTACAGTGGAGGTGAATAGCCTGTCTACGAAGTGAACGATAGATATAGCTGTGTGGGAGGGAGTAATCGACGGACAAGTGAGATCGTTTCTGTTTCCAGATTACGACAGGAATTACGGTCACGGTGCGGCATCGATGAGGCCGCCAGGTGAGCCTCCGGTGGACGCGCTGAGTCTGGCCGTTTCCCATCGGGCTCAGCTCGTTCTTCATCTTCTGGTGAGTCTGCTGTCACTACTACTTCCAGCCATCCGAAGGTGATTCTCACGTCGCGGGAACGGGGCTTCCAGTTCTAGTGTTTATTGGACGGTAACCAGACCGGAGACGGCTGCCAGTTTCCGGCGGGCCGGCTCCGGCTGGCTGATGGACGAGTGCGACGAGGCAAGACGCGCTTGAAATTATTTTCATACTAAAAGTGGACGTATACAGAGAGAGAGAGAGAGAGAGAGAGAGAGAGAGAGAGAGAGAGAGAGAGAGAGAGCGAGAGAGAAAGAGAGAGAGAGCGAGAGAAAGAGAAAGCAAAGAGGATATTATATATATATAATATATAATACAAAAGATATATATATATAAATATAAATAAAACAAAAAAAAATATGATATGTTGTGTAAGTATACTGCCGTGAATATGAAAGAATCCTTAGGCTTCTGGTTGACGATTATTTTCTGACGCGCAATGTTTCTCGCGTTCGTGGACAAACAACAAACAAACGAAAGACAAATTCTCCGAGACAGTTTACCACGCAGAGAGAGAGAGAGAGAGAGAGAGAGAGAGGAAAGAGGTAAGGTATAACCGAATCTCGAGGGCATGATTCGCGGATGGTCTTGTCAGCACGCATTCGAATCGAGCGTTCTGCCAACTGGTTTTTTAATCAAAAAAAGAGGAGCGAAGCGTGTCTAGATAATTCAATTAGCTCTTATTTACGCGAGAGCTCGTGAAGGGGGAGGGGAGAGAGGAAACCCGGAATCTTTTGGATTCTCTTTGTTTCAGCCAATTACCCGTGTAAATATCGCTGACTCCCACAAATAGTCCGAGGAAAATGCATAGCCGCGGAACCGTTTTGCGACTTCGCCCGTAAGAAGGTTTCGTGTCTCGAGTGTTAGATAAACGTTCGTATGCGACACACGTCCGTGAAATATGGAATTCGATATCCAAAGCCTAAAGACGCTCTCCTTAACACGACGGTGCGGTGACGT
This sequence comes from Lasioglossum vierecki, assembly GCA_028455595.1. Taxonomy (NCBI): domain Eukaryota; kingdom Metazoa; phylum Arthropoda; class Insecta; order Hymenoptera; family Halictidae; genus Lasioglossum; species Lasioglossum vierecki. The sequence continues at coordinate 2,418,755 of CM052335.1, read as the reverse complement.
GTACGTCACTGCTGTCCGAGCTGTAGCCAAGGATACCATTGCTGCCATTTCTCATCCCCGTCGAACGCGATAATCTTTGTATTTTATACAAGTTTAATTGTACCATTCAAATCACCTCGGAAAATCACTTCTTTCAAAGGAGTACAATGTTTCTCGGAAATTTTGTACCTTACGTACATGTAAAATTGGCATCTCTGACTGAGAACAGATTTTTCATTTGATATTAATTTATTTGTGACACGCGTGTACATTTTATACTTCACTCAGACGATTCTCTTTAGCATAAAGTGGTGAGCAATATTATTGAATAATATGGCGTTCAACAAACTACCTTTTCAAAATTACCCCGCAACCGCGTAATTACGAATCCTCTAGTTCTCATGTTCCAGACGCTTTTTATACACCGTACCCGGCCTCGCGGTTATCACAGCATTTGTGAGAAATTTTATTGTTTCCGTTTTTGAAACGGGTTATGCGAAATTAAACGTGTTGCGAGAAAAATGTTGCAGATTTCACTACTGCGAGAATATTAGAGAGAAAAGTAGGTAGTACAACATATTGTTTAGACTACCTGGTTTACTTTTACTTTTCAACTCGATTTCCTGTAAAGAAGACTGTCCTTTCGAACAGGGTAGTATCTTTGAACCTAGAAGATTTTGATTCCATTTAATCGTTCTTATCCAAATGAAATTGAATCTTTTTATACGACATATGGATTTCTAGCTCGAATAACTTGAAACCAGTTTGTAATAATGATATTCGACTTATCATTTACTTGAAAAGGGTTTAAAACTTAAACGCGTGACGGAGGAAACGTCGAACGGCTTCGAGAGGTGGGCAAGGTCCGAAACCGGAGGACAGCAGTGACGTACGCGGCCGTCGATCGATGAGAATCACTATTTTTTCGAAATATTTGCGAGTCCCGGTGCGCGGCGTACACGCGACGATCTCATTACTCGAAGGAGAATGGCGGAGAACTATCGGCACAATTTGGCTCTGTCGTTCGGTCTCGCTGGCCGACGATATGCAGCTCTTCGGTGCACACAATGAATGCATAATACGTACGCATGGAAGGATAAACGAAAATCGCAAATACACATTACATATACCTATAATCGAATCGTAGTTATGTTTCGGACGCGAGCTCGACGTTTCATTAGCCGTTCGACCGATGCGTGCGTGCGTGGACTGAAGTGAGAGAGAGAGAGAGAGAGAGAGAGAGAGAGAGAGAGAAAGAGAGAGAGAAAATGAAAGAGAATGAAAGAGAACAAGAGAGAGAGAGAGATAGAGAAAGAGAATGAAAGAGAATGAAAGAGAACAAGAGAGAGAGAGAGATAGAGATAGAAAGCGAAAATGTGTGAGTGAGAAAGAGCTGGGTCACACCATACGTAATTATACACGCGAGAATGCGTACTATTCGGTGAATTTAATGGACGTTCCCGCGGAGAGATTCGATGACGGCCGTCTTCGCGCAGCCTCGAATCATTAGCGACGGTGTCTTCGAGCAGAGAGCTTCGTCGTTTCAGTTCAATTATGCATCGCCGTGCGCGGGGAACGGGGAACACGTTCTTCCGCGGGCTACATGTCGACGACAATATTTTTAGCTTTAATGAGACTTAAAGTATAGAACGACGTAGAGCAAACGATTCTGGGACACATTCGCCGTGGAACTTCCATCGAACGCAGTGGAACCTTCATTGTCTCTCTCGAGTCATCAAGTTACAGGAATAGAGCAAGTGCTCTAATGTCTGGATAATTGTCTGGAACTGGCGTGTGGCCATTTTGTCTCAATTGAGACGAGAATGTCCCTCAATAATAAGGCCCAGGGTCCACCATCAGCCTACTCCATTAGAGGTTGATGGAGGAAGTAGACATTTGAGGGACCCCCATCACTAATACGCTAGATCAAAGCCTGACCCAAAACATCCTCTTTTCTCTAAAATATTTTTTTACATAACACATATTCAGTTCAAGACATTTCCATTTAAATATTAAGCTCTGTATTGTAATATAATAATACGTTTTCTTAAAATTATGAGCAATTTGAATGAAAATTACCATTCCTACGTTAAACCTCACATGTACCGCCAGCAGAGCAAAATTCCTAAATTATATGAGTCACTCATTAATAATATTCAATATCAACAATACTGAATTCAGATAATTCTTTCTTCCTGAATTGTTAACCTGTTCCAAATAAACAAACAATTCGACTTCGTACGATCGATTGTATGGTTTGCCAAACTGTACGAATAGTGGAGGTTCCGCTGTACATAGTTTAGATAAAGTACCACTTTTTTCGAACTCTTTTCCTGGATATTACATTGCTATACTTTTTTAATCCAGATAGCGATAATCACAGGCGTAGGAAATCGACGGAAAAGGGCTCTTGACAATACATTATAATAGATTCTACGAATAAATTCATCTGAAATACATTTGAAATTTCGTTCGAATCGAATATTAGGTAGTGGATGCAACTGTCATTGGAAAGTTTATAATCACGCGCAAGCACTTAATCCTTTAACGTTGCCCACAGGAAGTCCTAACGACCTCTTTTCACGGTACACCTGTTTACAAAGTGATAGAGTAAAGCTTTTACAATTTTTCTATAAATAATTCTGAAGAACATCTTCAACATATCCTCTACATTGTGTTCGAATTTCCATACTAGTCTTTTTAAATGTAATAACAATAAATCTCCAAACTTAGGTAACATATATAGGCAATGTATGTAGGTAAAATACAGTACAGTTTTATTATTGGACTGCGAATTTGATGAACTTCTGACAAAAACGAATAGGTGAAATGCAACACAGTGAGAATATCAGGCGACTTTAAGACTGTGTTTACATTTCTCGTGACTTGTTATTATAATATTATTAAAAAGGAAAAATATTCATTTTGCATAAAGATCCGCAGTCTAATTATTATGGTTTAGACACTGCTGTATAGTAACCACGTGTTCAGTAAGTATATTAACAAACTTATACAATTTTGTAAATTCGACTAGACCTAAGCCAAATTGCATAGCTGACCCCTGACATGATTTCGAAACAAAAAAAAACGTCACACTAGATGTACACATTGCCACGAATATTGCGATCCTGGGGGCAGGTGATTCTAAACTTTCCAACGATGGCGCGCCATCGCGAGAGTGCTTCTAGCCCAGTTCTATTTCCGGCCTGCATCGACTTTGCAAGTGCATGCAATTCTGGCGGGATAACCGCGGAAATGTAAACGCGTCTTTGCCGATTAATTCTGTAAATATTGTAGATATGTTGTGCTGTGATCAATCCTAATCGTCGTTTAGCGGCCGCGGGGATGATTCGAGGCTGCGAATTGTTAATCGAGAGTGCTGACAAAGCGAGTGTTGTGAATAGCATATACACTAATTGTTTCGGAAACGGTGTAATGATGATGATCGTACGAGGACATTGTAACCAGTAGACGAAAAGAAAAAAATAAACAAGAAAAACGTGAAATCGAAGCCGCAGCGATCATAGATATGTCGTATTAAATAATTATTATACCGTTATTAATGTATCATGCCCGACGGCTTCACTATAAAGCGAGAAAATTTTTATCCGATTTCGCCGGGCATTGAAAGCGATCCGCGAAACGAGAACTAGATGTAGATAGCGAAGCTGTCGGTCTGAATATCTTAATAAATCGAATACATGACTGCCATTATAAATGACTACTTGATTTCTACTTCGGAATCTGTTGTGTTATCTGTTCAAACCCTTTGCGTTTGTTTTAGTTGTTCAATCCATTGAATAAATCCCTACCAAAACGCTGTTACTTCCCTGTCGAGCTTCTGGATTATTTATAAATAATTAAAATAAATTCTACTGTGCAAAACGACCCTCTCCACTTTCTCTGTGCTTATTTCGTCCTATAAATAATTGCTAGACAGCGAACTCTTTATGCATTTATGACGAAAATGTAAATCAAATGTCATTTTCAACATAATAACAGAGAAAATAAATTTGTTGCAATCCAGGCAGAAAATCTTCAGTTTGATTGCGATGGCCTTGTATTATATTAATTTATGTACCCGAATAAAAGCAGAAATTTTGATCGTCCTTAATTGTTGCAGCATTCCAATTGTGCCCTTCCACTTTTTTATCAAGCAAATAATAGGAATTTCATAAAATTAGAAAGCGTTCAAAGGCAAGTGCGTTTCACTTGCATTATGCTGTTAACTCGCGGACGTTCCGCGGAAATGATCATTGCGTTCTTGCTTCACACTCTGGTTCACCAAATTGTGTTCCACCCGCAACTTCGCATTTAGGAGAAATTTATCATATTACCTTGACGCTGGAAGTGGGTTAATTCTTACACGAACCGCGTGCAAGGGTTGCCACAGCAGAAATGGTTGCGTGACATTATACACTCTCTATTCTTTATTCAGAATAACTGAATATAAATTTGATTCGACATTAACGTTATTACACTTATGAAAAGTCAAGTTAGCAGCGTCTGTAAAAGGATGAGGGCGCATATCCTAAATTCGAGGATACTCGATGAATAGATTAGGACCCTCTCCTTTGCGCAATCTTATTTATTCATAAATAAACATGTCACGATGCATTTTCAGATGTTGCAACGGTCTCATTTTTCTTTTTACACCACGCTGTTATAATGATCTAGCATCCTTTTCGATGGTAAGTATGAATATTCCATGTTATTAATTTTTAACGAACAGGTTTTCTTATCATTCACCGTTGCGAACCAAAGTTCGATGGTTCCGTGTATACCGTAGACAATGAAAAACAGAAGTGATGGTAATACTTTAGAAACCCCCCCTCCCCTTCCTTTTGTCATGTGACACACGTCATTCTATTAGTTTTGACGTGCTGAACACAAAATGTATGTGTCATTTTTGGCTGAAATGAATAGTTTTCGAGATATTCGTGGAAAACTACAGTTACTACACATTGAATTTTGTGTATACGTGCACGTCTGTGCTGTGCGTGCGCATCAACACAATGCGAACGCTCGTCAACTGTTTACATAAAAAAATACATTATACATTAGTGATTTAATAACTGTTTATATTTGTACAATTTTGAAAGATTACTCCTGGATTTTCATATGCGTGGTCGGGCTGGCCTGACTACCAGCCCTCTCCGCCCCCTCCACAACCTAACCACAACTCATTCTATTCGCACGATTTTTCCAACCGAACCTTCTTCGCAGAAACACTAGGTGGATGTGTGTGGTATTGTTGTAATATGTACTCACTCTTCATCATATGTTTTAAAAAGTTCTCTCGGTATATTATACCGTTCAACGATGTAGTGATATATCTGTAGAAACAGTTGACGAGCGGTCGCATCGTGTTGACGCGCACGCACAGAACAGACGTGCACGTATACACAAAATTCAATGTATAGTAACTACAGTTTTTCACGAATATCTCGAAAACTATTCATTTCAGCTGTTATATACGTACGGAGGCTTTGCCTACGTGACTTTTACTCCCTTCTTGCAACCACGTGTCCATGTAGGAGGTCCAGCTCGTTATTTGTATAAACAGTTTTCCATCACGGTGAAGTGGATGCAGCCGGGAATCTGACTAACGTCTACCAGATTTTCCCATGTCCCCACCAGCGCTTTTCATGGGCAGATTTCGATATATAAAGGGCTCGAGCTGGTCCTCCACGGGCTTAGTTCTTTACTTACATTAGACTAGAACGCATCTAGAAAGATCGGGTTTCATTCCCTTTCGATCATTTACTGAAGAAAAGCTTCAAACTGCGTTTATACAAAAGGCAAGTCAATTCTATTGCCCCCGCATTTCTCAGTGCGTGAAAACCGAGAGCTCTCTCTCTCTCTCTCGGGAATTAGCTTCCGCGACTTACACACTACATCAACAAGTGTACCCTATTCAATTTACTACCGAATATATTATATTTTTACCAGACATTTGAGAGTCTGTAATTTCTATATCCATTCTCGATCCCAGTACTAGTAAATTGTTCCACCAGAAATAAACCTTTACCGCTCGAGGTTTATTTCTTCATAATTTAGGAAGTTACGAGAGCCAACCCTTCCAAATACCTTAACCTTACCTATCCTGTGACACCCGGTGGTGTAATAGACACAGGCTAGTTCACAACCTTCCATCTAGTGGCGACCCGGTGGTGAAACAGACATCGGCTAGTCCACGACAACCTCTCTTTTTACCTCCTTCTCGTGGCGACCCGATGGTGGAACAGACACCGGCTAGTCCACGATAACTCATTCTTTCCCTACCTAGTGGCGACCCGGTGATGAAATAGGCACCGGCTAGTCCACGACAACTTATCCTGTGACACCCGGTGATGAAACAGGCACTGGCTAGTTCACAACATTCCAGTTCATAAGAACAAACCTCGGCCTCGTCTTATCCGCCAGCCCTCGGCTCGTAATACAGCCAAAAATGACTCGTACATTTTGTGTTCAGCATGTCAAAACGAATAGAATGACGTATGTCACATATCGAAAGGAAGGGGGGGGGGGTTCTAAAGTTCAGCCGAAGTGATGAACTCAATTGTGAATGGGAATAATTATCATCCGACTACGTGGCGTGATCCTGCACGCAACTATAATAATCCTCTGCGGTTGTTCGGAAGTGTGACAAGTTTCGTGCCTGCAAGAGCATTTATGGTTGACCTGCAATGGCACACTACCACTGTCTCCTTACAATCCCTCCGCGTCGACGTCGTCCGCAAAGCAAACTGGTAAAGCGCCATAGCCCTGTAGAAGGGACAAGGGAGACGTCAGGCTGAGGCGAATCAGACCCTCGGATCTTCCTCATCCGGATGATAACATACTAATCTTTTGAAGCTCCGTGTCGTGACAGGATGCCCTTTGAAATATTGAATGTGTCCGAATTATTTCCACGTGCAATCGAACCCTACGTCGAGGGGATGATCGAGGGCCCGATTTTTTGCACTTTGCACAAGTCAATCATTTAACAATTAATTAATTGGTTATCGATCGTAATTTATCTTCAGAATAATACAAAGTTTTATTCGCGGCGCAAAGGTTCGATCATTTACAACAACAAATAGCCATTTTGTGACATACTAAACGCTGGATTCGGATTAGAATCTTCAGGTTCAAGAACCACGTTAGCTATTAAAAATGTTTTTAAATAGTTTTCAAAAGAAGAAAGGTGTTTCTTCCTAGACCCGCTAGAGGACTCATCAGTAAGGCTATCTAGTGGACCTTGCCTTATACACGGGATGTTCGAAGGCAATTTGAGAAACGTTTTTATGCTGAATGGTGACATATCAGTAACTAGCGAGAAAGTCTTTCCGACGGTCACACAGTGCGGCATACAATGGACAAAAATCAAAATAATCATGGTTCCATTCTAATGTAATTATCCTACAAAATCATCAGTCAGTAAGTAAGGAATGTATATGTAAAAAATAGTATCCAAGAAATTCAATAGGGGATCAGTAACAGCCAAGAGTTTATTGTAGTATAAATACTAAAAAGTTAGATTACTCGTGCCCTAATTGCTTTTTCAAGTTCGTTTTTGTTTTAAACTGTTTCTTACAATTTAGGTATCGAGAATTTGACCAGAGGTATGCATAATTTTAACTGGCAATTTAGGAATTGCGTTTCTTCCTTAAAATGTAATTTTCAAAAAAATGGTTCAAAACATCCTATAATTTTGGCTGTACTGTAAAATATAATTTTTTTCTGCGATAAATTGCAAGACTCGATGTTATTTAATTTTTGTTAGAGAAATGCATTCGTAATCGCAATTTGATTGAAGTAAATTATTATGCATTATAATAGATATAATTAAAAACCACATAATTAAAAAATATTTACGACAAAAGTTGTACAGTATACAGTTGACAAAAAATTGCAATAACAACTAATCATAAAAAACTCTTTATTAAAAAAAATTGGAATAAACTTTTTTACTAATGGTACCTTATTTTTTGGTGCATTAATCGATGCATTTTTGTATTCCCTTTAAAAAAATTATTAAGTACAGGTTTGACCTAAGTACTGGTCAAAAATTGATTAGTTCAGAAGTTATGATTTTTGTCTCGAATGTCCATTACCTGCCGCACTGTGGGTCGTGTCCATCTTGGGGACGGTGTCAGAACTAATGTCTTTCTCGAATTATAATTTTTTCGCCCTGGTTAATAATTAATTAATTGGTTATCGATCGGAATTTATCTTCAGGATAATACAAAGTTTTAAGTGGCTGTACCGTTATTCAAAATATTGTTTCCATTATTAAATTGATTACTGGCTAGTCAATAACCTGCGGATGTACTATTTTCAATTTGTTATAAGCAAGTTTTAAGAAAACGGCATCAAACAAAATCGTATTTCTAGTGGAAACAGCTTTTATTTAACAGTCTTTTTTGTAAAGACGTATTTGTTAATCCACCAGTGTTAACGCGACGTAACGAATAAATCACAGTTACCAGTCCAAGAAACGATATTAAAGCTTACGAAACGGTGGAAAATAGGGGATTCAACATTCAACGCGTGAGTTGGTGTTGTAAGGGTTGGGGGCGTCCCTCCGGCTTGTCCGCGAGACAAATTTATTATCCGTATCGGTGACATCGCAAAAAGTCAATTACATTCGCGATTAATCGATCGAATGCTCGTGATCCCGTGGAACTGTGGAAGATAAACGTTCATAAACGCGTTCGGGGGGTGGGGTGGAAAATTTTTCCTTCGAGTCCACAGTACCATCCCACCCATGATCGAGCCACCCCACTTCCGCGTAGTCATTGTTCCTGCCATGCCACTTTAACAATGCCTCCGATCGATTTCTCTCGCCGAGAGACAAATGCCCCACGGTTCCTTACCCCGCGTGAACTTTTTTCCAGGAAGACACGAGAAAGGTTACAGCAACATCGACATTTCGCTACCCACCGAAGACCCTCTTCGCCTCGCCATTTTTCTCTTCGTCGCTTTCTTTCGACACGGCGATTCCTTCCGCTGCTCTTGCCGGCGTTCTTTTCACGTTCCGCGCACAGATTTCTGTAAATGGACGGATAATCTGTCCGGCGAATGCGTTTGATCGCACGAAGCCAGGGCTGGATAAGAAGAACGCCCTTGTTCACCACCGCGACCGTTTTCACCTAGCCGATTTTTTTTCTATTTAGGTTATACAGAAACAGTCACGACTCGATAGAATTATAATCTCTCTGGAATAATAATTTTGTGCGTTTTCGAACAAAGAATATGTTTACATAAAAAGTTCTGTCAGGAAAAATTATTAATTGTTTATCGGTGTTTGTATAACTTTGTCTACGTAATTTACGGACCAAAATAGGGGACATGTGTTTCTGGAATTCTTCTGTTTCTGAAATTTGAATTAAAAAAGAAATCGTTTAACATTTACTGCAACTTAAATTCATTTGGCAATCGATTCATTGAAATGTCAAACGCAAAACTCTTTTTTATATTATAAACTAGCTATATCCGCGAATTCGTCCAGGTGCAATAACAAATCCTGGTATGAAATATACTATAAACAAAAGACGAAGATTTTAAAAATATATAAAATAATTTGTACAGAATAAATATAGTTATAAATAATAAATAACAATATAATAAAAAAACGTCGACGATGAAAATTTGAAAGGATGGTTTCTCAAGATAAAAGTCTGCTCTATCCCGTGGTATATTTCGATTTTCCGCTGGACCTTTATTTTCTGAGATAAATCAAAAAATATCATCGAAAAGTGCAAAAGTGGGGTCTCTCCGTCTTTAATGATTGTTTAAACATGTTTAAAGAATCATAATGTATTACTATTACACATCAGTGGATTCGGAAAATTCTAGAGAATCTTCTGATGTAAAGAATAATACAATATTTTTTATAATAACATTACAATAATTGTTTAAAGTTGAAAAATAGGTTTTTTTCAAAGACATGTTTTTAAAAAACTGTGCTCGTAGGAGAAAAATTAAGGTAGATTTGGAATCAGCGCAAAGAAGTCTATAAGGTCCACCCAACAGTTATATGAAAACATTTTTAGTGTTGGACAGTGTATTCGGACACTCGTAGGAAGACGATAACTTTTTAAATATTGTATTATACGATTTGTGAACTTTTTTGGGAAGCAATTAGTTTGCTACAGGATGTGAAAAAAATCAGTCAAAAATTGCAATTAATCGGAATTGTAGAAAAAAATACTAAAAGTTGCAGTTTACAACTTTTTTATGTGGGCCTATACCGAAAATTTTAAAACTACGTTTTGTATAACTGTGTCAATTATATGCACTGTGAAAGTTTCATCGAAATCGTTTAATGCGGGAAAAAACTAAAATTCTTAGATTTACTGCAGTCATAGACCAAAAATCGTGAAAATCTGCAATTTTTACTATCTTCAAACGTTTGTAGCTCATTGCAAGGTCGCCCGGTTTTGACGAAATTTTCAGAATATGTATAATTGACACAGATATACAAAATGTAGTTTTGGAATTTTAAATATAGGTCCACATAAAAATGCAATTTTTAGTATCTTTTTCTACAGTTCCTAAGAATTGTGATATTTGATACAATTTTTTTTTTCATATCCTGTAGCAAACTAATTGTTCTAGCTTCCCAAAAAAAAAATTCAAATTGCATAGTACAATATTAAAAAAGTTATCGTCTCGTTAAGAGTGTCCGAATATCAGTGGAAGTCACTGTATAAAATATCCACGGTTCCCTCTTGAATATTTCCTAATGAAATACAATTCATAATTTAATATCAATTTTCGACGTGGAGCATTTTCATTTATTTAGTCCTACTTGAAAGTCTCAAGCGCGTTGCCGCTTGACAAGTATGCATACGATCTGTCAAAACTGCAGCAATCAATTTCTTGTAAAAAAAAACATGCTTCCATGGCTCACGGCGCAAACGTGACTCGAATTTGTGGCCGCAGAAATAAATAAACGCATGGTCCGTAGTATAAGTACTAGCATTATTCAGGACCACTCGATCGCTGCGTATGTTGGCTACACATATATCGTAGTAAACAATACCAGTGGGCCTTGTTTAAACACGTGAAAACGACACTAATGCATATTCATACACGCGGCTTCGCGTGGCGTCATCGATTATGCGATGATCACGGTTGCGCGAACATAAGTGTGGCATTCGAATTATTCAATTAGCACGCATTTTAAACAGACTTTGATTCCCGACTCGATTTGCAATTCATATTAATCGGGTGAGTACACCGTGGCAGGAAGTTGTGGATCGATTCAGTGATATATAGACAGCGGATCTTTTTGCGACAGAAAAAAGTGTTGCAAGACACAGGAGTTAAATAAAACAGTTTGATCAAGCTTAAGTTTCTTATTAATTGAATCAAATGTTGTATATACTGTTATAGTGATAAATAAATGTGAATGTACAACACGATAGACATACGAGAATTATTTTAACCCTCCGCACTCGAGTTCTGTACCATTATTCAAAATATTGTTTACATTATTAACTATATAATATAAAGTTTTTATTCGCGGCGCAAAGGTTCGATCATTAACCCGACCCGAACCCGAACCGAATTCAAATCCGAATTCAGCGTTTAGTATCCTACAATATAGCTACGGGTCTAGGACGAAACATCTCTTCCTTTCTTTTAAAAACTGATTACAAACATTTGTAATAACCAACGTGGTTCTCGCGCGCGCGCGCGCGCGCGAACCTGAAGATTGAAATCCGAATCCAGCGATTAGTATCCTACAATATAGCTATTTGTTATTAATGATCGGACCTTTGCGCCGCGAATAAAAACTTTGTATTATCCTGAAGATAAATTACGATCGATAACCAATTAATTAATTATTATATAATATAACATCGAATCAATAGTCTGGGGATTTTATGTATTTATGAGAAAAATGTAAAGAGTACTAAGGCCACCAGTGTATTAGCTTCGCCTTAATTAGATCATCCGAAGAAGAAAGAAATTCTTATGTGGCTGATTATTCTAGGGCGGAAAGAATGTTTAATTTTCCAGTTAAAATAGCTAGCGGACGAGCTGTAAAATCGTTTGTCGATCGATCGATGACGAACGATAGTTCTTTTTCCGATCGTATAATCCGGCGGACGCGCACGACAGGCCGCATAACGCAAAACGCATCAACAGCGGTCAAGGATTTCGACAAACAGCCACTGCGTGCGTTTCATTTCGCGGTTATTTACGCCTACGCGATTTTGCAATCCGGCATTTGTCCGACTGTATATTTCAAACCCGGCGATTGTCGCCGACGGGCAAACGGGCCCGAGTTATGCGTGTGTACACATCGGTGCACCCGACGAGAAAATGATTGCCGATTGGTCGCAAAAAAAAAAGAGAAAAAAGAAATACTGGCACCGGGAAATCGGCGGAAGTCGCGCGTACTACGAAAGGACCAATCAATCATGAGAAATTCTATTCGTTGTTTCGAATTGATCAACCATCGTCGCGGTCGAACGATTCGCGGGGGTATCGGCATGATTCATGAATCACGTGACGGACGGGTCAAAGGAACAGGGTAATCCACCTCTTGCGATAAAAATTGTTTCCGATATTTCATTTCAATTTCAGTTTCGATTCGTTCTTTTGTGTCCGCGCTTCCAAATTTGCGTCGGTACTGGTACACCACGGTCCTGAGTGTGCAAGACACCATTTCGGCATCAAGAAACACCTAATTGAATGGATTTTTTCGTTCAGTGTAATTTAATAGTCCGCGTGCTGTCGAGCCGTGTAAGTTCATTTCTAATACAATTGGTGTCAGCCATATACAGGGTGTCCCGAAATTCCCTCCGCGTCTGGAAATCTGAGGTTCCTGAGATCATTTCAAGCGGCATTTTCCTTTACGAAAATGACACCTGAAGCTTCGTTAAAGAGTTATTAAAGAAAAACACGGACCAATCAGAGCGCGAGCTAGACAGTTTCATCGCGGCGCACAGTGGACCATTTAACCAGTTTAGTGCGCCAAAACTAATGTAACGTTATTAATAGTGTCAAAATCATAATATTATACATCAGTGAATTCGTCTTAACACCAGCTACAATATTATCAAATCAAAAATACAATTTAATATTTAAAAAATCGAAGCATCATTGGTTTTTTCTTTTAAACAAAATTTCATGCGTAGCTGTGGTAAAGGTTTAAACACATAGTCTAAATGCAAAGGTTTAAATTTGTAAATAAGTCACAAGAATTTGCCGATTTTTTATTGAAGTGGATTGCATTAATCCTAATTTTTGCGGATGAAGTATCATATCGCGCCGAGTTATAACAGGTTTACGATCTACCAAAAAAATTATTTCTCATGAAATAGCAACTAAAAGCAAAAAAGTTTCTAATTTATATCATGTATAAGAATGTTACTGTTGACTAAAAATAGTTTGAATTAGTAACATTTGATAACTTAGAATTTACACTTTACAGAATGTGAAGTAGCTTACAAGAAACGAACATTATGACTGCCAAGATTTCCGGAAACATAAAAATAATCTGAATCGCACAAATTGAAATAAATCTGTAGTTCTGTATTTACTTTCAACTGCTGAATTCATGTTATTATGAATATAAAAGTCATTGATAATAGCTGAATAATCACAACACATATTCTGAATCTCAATATTTTGCAGCAAACGTTCGAGAAACGTAAACCAAGGCAACGCAGCATTTGACTTCGTCATTTATTTTATTATTGATAATACTAATACCAGAGGTTAATTTACGTCTCAAGGGAATGTATAGTATATAAAATATTCACGAATTTTTACATTTTTTTACCTTCAGTTTCGGACTTTTTTCCTCCTACCTATACAGTAATCCCTTGTAAGTTGTCTAAATGCCGGTCTCTGGCGGGACAACTACCGAGGGAGACTTGCATTTCTGATTTATGGCTGCGTCTACGGCGTCGACCGCACCGACCATTCGATTCGTTGTGTTAATATAGTGGTGTTCACACCGATATATCCGATCCGACAACGATAGTCGCCGTCCTGTAGCGCGGGACAGCGTTGACAGGCAGTGGAGTTGAGTAGGCAGGGACAACTTACGGAGTCTCGATCCGGGACATTTTGCCAGGGTTTACTGTACTATCTGGCCCAATGTGCGGCGGGCCGGCAGCCGAGCGTTGGTGGCACGCAGCGATGTCGCAACGAACAAGAGTTTGTCGATGTAATAAATCGTATCCGGTTTCGATGAGGTTTGGATACGTTGCCAAGACCACGATTCTAAACAACATTTACCTTTAAAGTTTTCGTCGTCCAACTTTCGTTTACGAAATATTAGAAGAATAGCTTGCAATTGAAAATCGATCACAGTACTAATATTCTCTCCGATTTTTATTAGCTTTATGTCAAAGGAAAAGATATTGAAAACGTGGAATTTATAACGTATTGTATTTCAAGGTGATCGAAATCGGCGAGGATCAGCAACTTTACCCGAACGAGAGAAGAAGCAGAAACTGATTAAATTAAAAACTCACCTATTCAGCCGTAAATCCATTTGCATGTTACACCAGTGAATCAGACAAATAGAAACACCATACTTCCACACAATTTCTGAACACTACGTGTAGCACACTTTTCGAACTTGAAACGATAGCTACTTTTATTACTGTATTTATTACTGCAAACTACTTTTTTTCTTGTATAATATAATACAAATAACATTTCATATCATAACGATGAACACCACGAAATATCTCGTCCATGGCATCGTTCGTCCGTCAAGAATCGATGTTTTCGAGTATCACACGATTCTCGAAAAATCAATATCTCATTGGCAACGATTTCATTTGTTTCAAACAATCTGCCTTCATCGACAACATTGCACGCTGGGAGAGCACAATTTCGCGCGGAATCGCGAAGAACATGATTGTGTTTCAATGGTGTAACAAGCAAATGCATTTACGGCTGAATAGGTGAGTTTTTAATTTAATTAGTTGCTGCTTCTTCTCTCGTTCGGATAAAGTTGCCGATGATGTGGGTCCTCAACGATTTCGATCACCTTGAAACACAATACCCCTAGTAGCGCGCACAAAAATATTAGATAGATATTTTTTTCAAATATTGGAAAAATATTTTTTAAGCCACATTTTTTCATATGAGAGTGTAGGAAGTGTTAGTGTTCAATGAATAAGATGCTTGATTATTTGAC
>CM052335.1:2311456-2403516 GCA_028455595.1 Lasioglossum vierecki | reverse complement strand
CAGACCGACAGCCGAGCGTCGTTGAACACCAACACATGAAGCTCGCGCTCTGGATTGGTCCGTGTTTTTCGTTAATAACTCCTTAACGAAGCCTCAGATGACATTTTCGTAAAGGAAAATCTTGCTTGAAATGATCTCAGCATCCTCCCATTTGCGGATGTTGAAGGAATTTCGGGACACCCTGTATACTGATCGGTGACGGATCAGGTACTAGCGAGAAAGGCTGTCACTCGCTGTCCATCTTGCGGCGAAGATGGGAAAGCAGGACGCCACAGTATAAAATAAATATTGTATGTATATTTGAATATTAAATAACGATTGAATTTTTTTTTAATATTATATGAATGCGTATACAATATTTTGTGCTTTGAAATAAAGCTCATTGAAATAAATTATTCTTCCAATATTTCGTAAACTAAAGCCGGAAGACGGAAAGTGTAAAGGGAAATGTTGTTCAGAATCGTAGTCTTGACAACGTATCCAAAGCTCATCGAAATCGAATATGATTTATTACATCAAGAAATTCTTGTTTGTTGCGACATCGCGGAATGCAACTAACGCTCGGCTGCCGGCGCGCCGGTATGAATTGATCCGTGTTTTTGGTTAATAACTCATTAATAAAGCCTCAGATACCATTTTCGTAAAAGAAAATGTCGCTTGAAATAATTTCAGAAACCTCAGATTTCCGGATGCTGGGGGAATTTCGGAACACTCTGTATTACATTAGGTAATTATTGCGAAAGGGTCACTGTACTTTCATGAAATTTAAATATGATATGCAGCAACACATTTGGAACAACTTCTTCCTTTTCCAATAATTTGGTTACTTTTATTTTTCGAGATATTCGCAAAAAGCTATTACTAATACTGTATTGAATTTTTTGTATTCTCGATTTTCTAATTCCCCTAAACACGCTGTGGAGATGAGAGAGAAAACAGGACCTCACTCTATATAGGGTGATACTTATATGGGGTAAGCTTTCAATTTTGATGGTCTATTTATATTATACCTTATATTATATATTAGGATTGGGATTCAGGTTTTCTTCAATAGTTATGTACTAAAGATTACTTTCGCAACTCGGAGATGTTTTGTAAACTCTGCAGTAAGGTTCACAGGGAATGTCGAAACCGTCAACTATGATGGCGCTTCACCGACACCAAGGATACCAAGTTCCGAGTCAACTTCACTGTTATTGAATCAGATAGGGCATCAATTTTGGTTTTCGAAATGTCAGGTACGACCGATAATGGGCACAAAGGAGTGAGGTAAATGGGAAACTGCTAACTTCCGGAAGTCAGTAATGTCCCATAATTAGTAACTCGAGAAGTGTTGATGCTGAGGGGTAGTATGTAGATGTAGTTTCGTGGAGGCCGACATAGAGGCACGGCGACGCGGACGCGGTACTTCCTAAACTATTTATTGTTAATTCCGCCAATAGTATCTCTCGTGCAAGGTAACTGGAACGGGATCGAATCCACCTGCGAACATTGTAACGTTGCGTGACAGACTATTAAGTCGGTTTACGCATTATACAGGGCTGCCAGTAGTTGGCATCTGTTCCGTTACAAGTTTTCAAGCGGCACGGGCGCGTTTAAGCCTCTTGCGTAACCTCCAAACAATACAAACATGAACGGATTGCGGTTCTTCATACAAATATATATGTGTCTTTATCAATTCCAGACAATACACCAACGTAACTGCAACGATCCAGCTAGATTCGTTAGAGATTTGATTACAGCAGAGAGTGAAATCTTTACTTTTTAATTGTTTCCGTGTACTGTGTAAGCACATTTGAAGCTTTGTCATAATTTATTATTAATAGACTGCGTATCTTTGTGTATTTATGAAGAAATTGGTTGAAGAAGAATATAGTGTAATGTTACTTTCAATGTAACAAAGTCGTTAAGGGATGAAATCAATTTCTACGTTATTCCTACACAATTAGTATTAATTGACTGTGGATCTTTATGCATTTACAAAAAAATTAGTTGAAGGAGAATATTGTGTAATGTTGCTTTCAATGTAACAAAGTCGTTAAGGGATGAAATCAATTTCTACGTTATTCCTAATTCCCACAATCAATCAATGCAAAACATTATTAATTATTTCGGACTGTTTTGGAAAATTGAAATTAAGGGAATGTTTGAACAATTTGCGAAAATTGCTGCAATAGTGTTAAATACAGTTTGGATCCACCTGTAAATCTTGCAGGTTGAATCTGTTTCCCTGCAGCCGCCGTGGTCACGTTTCTCGCACGACAGATTCTATTATAGATATTTATGAACGGCAGCGCGTACGTTTTATTCGATAGTTTCGCCGCTCATAATTTTCCGCGAGCTAAAAAGATTGAAAAAATATAGAGAAAGAAGGAACGCGAGGATATCTGTCAATACGTTACCGGCGGCAATCGATCCCGGTGCCTCCGAACGAGCGGAGCACAAACATTCGGAGAAAAATAAAAATCACTTTCTTGATTTTTGCCATCGCGGGACGTGCTGCTTCAACTGCTTTCGTTCCGATTGGTTATTCCGGGGGAAATAACGTGCCGGACAGGGAATGCCTTATAGTCATTGGATCAATTCGCGTCGGCGAAGAGGGAACGTAATCTCGAAAGTGTCTACCCGTAGTCCTGTGGGAAAGACTTCGCTTCGCATCCCGTACGTGGGTGTACATAGCCGTGTGAGACTCTTCGTTTCCGTTCTTCTTACTCCTACCTCCATTCTTTTAGTCACTGTTCGCCGCCTTACAATTAGGTAAACCAACTGCTCGCCCCCGTGGTCCCTGGCGTGCTACCAGCGGCCTTTTGTACCTTGTAAAATCAGATTGCAGTTCGTTAGAATTACTCTGGCCGCTGAAACTGCGGATACCTCCTGGTGGCTAGTTCCACCAATCGATATAATCACCTAGAAATATCGATATCCATAATAAAAATTATTGTATACTTGTATCCGCCATTTTGAAAACTGCCTAGGAAAATCTCGAACTCTCCGAACACCAAAATTGTCCAACGAGAGATTAATTGGGATGAAAAAATTGAAAGTCAATTTTTATGTTTTATTTAAGGGAAAAATTAAAACAACATATTCAGAGCAGGGACTGCAACAGTTATGAAAATAACTGTTTCAAACCGTTATATATCAGTTCTGGTCGAAACAGTTATGAAGAACCGAAATTATGTTTTAACTGTTACGAGAATATCGGTTCTGGTTTATATCGGTTACGGTTACGGTTCTGGGGAACCGATATTATTCGGTTCTGTAACTGTTATTTTTCGGTTCTGGCTTTCGGTTTTGTCATGTTGTATAAACTGGAACTGTCTGGAACCGATATCATAAAAGTTCTATATTCTGTATTGGGTTCGGCCGTTCGGCCTCTCTTATATATTTATTATTTAAGTAGTTCTTTTTGGTAGCTATAATTTACACAATTTTGAAATAAATTTTTTTTTATAATCTCTTTCTATATTCATTATTTTAATTATTATTGTCAAAATAATTTATTGTTAAAATAATTGTTTAACCAAACAAATTTTTACAATGTATAGAAGTTTGTTTATATATTCCTTATTTAAATACGTAAACAGTGTTTAAACAATTATTTAAATGAATCAATTTTTGTGTTCCTTATATTCCACACAAACGTTGCCAGTCCATCGCGGAAATGTTTTAAAATATCTCGATAACTAAAGGCAAATGTCGGTATATTTACAATGTAAACGTTTGCGTGGAATATAAGGAACACAAAAATTTATTCATTTAAATTTAAAATTAAATTTAAATTAAATTTCAAAATTGTGTAAATTATAGTTACCAAAAAGAACTACTTAAATAATTGATATATATAAGGCCGAACTGCCGAACCCAATACAGAATACAGAACTGTTATGATATCGGTTCCAGAAAGTTCCAGTTTATACAGCATGACAGAACCGAAATCCATATCCGAAATCCAGAACCGAAATAATATCGGTTCTCCAGAACCGTAACCGTAACCGATATAAACCAGAATCGATATTCTCATAACAGTTATAACATCATTTAGGTTCTCCATAACTATTTCGGAACCGGAACCGATATCATAACGGTTTTCAGTCCCTGATTCAGAGAAATAAATATAATTTAGAATAGTAAGAAAACACATTCGGTAATTATTGCGAAAGGGTTACTGTGTTTCTATGAAATTTAAATATGTTATGCAGCAACACATTTCGAACAACTTCTTCCTTTTCCAATATAGAAGGGTCGTTCTTAGTTTTCGAGATATTCGCAAAAAACTATTGCTAGTACTGCACTTATTCTTGCAAATTCAATACAGTATTATCAATAGTTTTTTGCGAATATCTCGACAACTAAAAACGACCCTCCTATATTGGAAAAGGAAAAAGTTGTTCAGAATGCGTTGCTGCATAACATATTTAAATATCATCAAAATCGGAGTACAGTAATCCTTTTCGCAGTAATTACCACACATTCTTAGATTACGATATACCAGATTTGTGAACTGTATCAATACTGTATATAATACACTATGCAGCCAAGGGTTTTAGTTTTTTTTTTTAGAGAACCAAGAATTTATTACATTCTATTCGAGCAGTTTATTACTATACAACCAGATTTGTTAATTCATTCAGTTCGCAAGGGATGATAAATTTCTTGGTGTACATATCAATCCAGGGGATGCATCGATTTATTATTATTAGTTATTATAGACGAACTGAAGCCCTTTTACATAAGTGTTTACAATAAAAGAGAAAGACAAAAGACTACTTGTCTAATAACAAAAAAGACACAGTGCATAAAAACTAATGATACAGAATGGTGGTTGCTTTTTAAAATTTTGAAAAGACTCAGTAAAAAATTCAATAATACTGCATTTATTCTTGCAAATTCAATACAGTATTAGCAATAGTTTTTTTGCGAATATCTCGAAAACTAAAAGCGAACCCCTCTGTATTGGAAAAAGAAAAAGTTGTTCAAAATGCGTTGCTGCATAACATATTTAAATTTCATCAAAATCAGGGTACAGTAATCCTTTTCGCAATAATTACCACACATTCATAGTTTACTATATACCAGATTTATGGACTGTATCAGATATAATACACTATGCAGCGAAGAGTTTTAGTTTCTTTTTAGAGAACCAAGAATCTATTACATTTTCTTCGAGCACGTTCAAATGCACAAATAGTAAAGTTTCTGTAAATTCATCAATATTGGCTTACCTTTTAGCGGAGTATGCATCATTGCATATTCCCGCGAACTCGCTGTACCCGTCCACGCAGCGTGAAGCGAAAATTCAAATTTTTGTTGCTGGCCTCGGATATAACCTCGATGCAAACGAAGGATAAAAAATGCGTCTTCGCTAGAAGCAATTTTACCAAGTCAAACTGAGTAGATGAGAGACGCCGTAATCATGCAGCGTGGGAAATCTCGCCGCAACCAATGCATAAAAGAAAAGTCACGGTTAACGTTATTGAAAAAACCATGTGCCAGACTTTACAATGCGAATTTACGCTGTAGAAATTTCTTCGGGTCGTCTAGACATCAAGAACATTCGCTGAAAGTGTCAAACCAAACATTTCCGCCACTTCTCCATGAAACGGCTGAAACCAAGAATAATTGCTAATGGAATAAATCGTTGCAAACTGTTGTTTGCTCGGCAATTAAAGAATAATCAACAATCGAACGAATGATTATTACAGCGCAAGTATCGCGAGCGTTATTAATTACGGCGTGCTTCAAAGTTAATTCCGGACATAGTTAGGCAACGGTTACAAGCGTTAAATTAATTTCGATTAAACCGTGGGGCGGGTCGCGTTTTCATTAAAACAAAACACGAAAGAAACAATGCGAGAGCAGTTTAATCGCTTAACAGGACATAAATTGCTCAGCTGATGCGCATTTCTCTGCAGAATTTCAATTGTGCTTGCCAGGCCGTATCACTACGCGCGACAAAAAGGTAACGACCCGCAAAGTTGGACCTTATTAAGCCATTAATCGTTTTCTTTTCTGCTTTTTTTCCGCAGCGCGGCGACCCGGACCGGTTAAAAGAAGGACGCGCGCGGTTATCCCGATTTTTGCGAGTCAGCTCGAGAGCTCGGCTGCCCCTCGAACGAGGCGATGCGAACCAGAAAACGAAACTGTATAGTCGAATCGAAATTTCGACGTGCAAGAACACAGCCGGGGAAAAGGTAAAAACGAAGGAGCACGAAGGGTAACGGAGTAGACGGAGACAGCGAAATAGACGGATAGCTATTCCGTGAAATATGAAGCGCAGCTGACGTTACCGGGGACCATGTCGCATTATTTTCGTAGGCAGCGATGCGCAAGTGGATCCTGCCTAGTCAGCAATAAGCATGATTTTTTCCTAGAGCCACCCGTTAGAGCGCCGGGTGGCTCTCATACGTCAAAAAATCCTATTATCCTGCGCTGATCCTCTGTCGACGAAATGGAAGAGACCGGCAAACGAGCTAGTCTAGTTTTGTTCGCTCCTCTCCTCGACGTCACTCATCGTCTGGAATTGAATTGCTCTGATTAGGCTCTCTCTCTCTCTCTCTCTCTCTCTCCCTCTCTGTTCAGGGACGAGGTTGTATAGCGAACTTCATCCTTTTTCCCCCCTCCTCGTTGTCAACGAGCTGTCTTTGGACCAATGATTTCGACCGGCTCGATATCGCATTAACATAACAGAACTGTGCTCGAACACTTCGCTCATTAACCCTCGAACTTGGATATTTAACTCTTCCACTGCATGACTTTTTTAAACTGAGATTAGAAAATTGATAAATTATTTAAGAGAAAAATATTAAAAACCATTAAAACAACTTTTCCAGAAGAATAAATATAATTTAGAATAGTAAAAAAACACATTCTTAGTTCACTATACAACCAGATTTGTTAATTCATTCAGTTCGAAAGGGATGATAAATTTCTTGGTGTACATATGAATCCAGGAGATGCAACGATTTATTATTATTAGTTATTATAGACGAACTGAAGCCCTTTTACATAAGTGTTTACAATAAAAGAGAAAGACAAAAGACTACTTGTCTAATAACAAAAAAGACATAGTGCACAAAAACTAATGGTACAAAATGGTGGTTGCTTTTTAAAATTTTGAAAAGACTCAATAAAAAAATCAATACTCCAGCTCTAATTCTCGATACATGAATTTTCTTGTCGGGTGTCGGTAAATAATATCGTTCGATAAACAATAAAATGATTTATTCGATTTAAATCTATTTACACGACCGGTATCGACCGCCGAATTAACTTTGGCCGATTAGTTTTTCGGAACAGGGACTGAAGCGGTATTATATTATAATGTGAGTGGAAATTTGAGAATTTCGCCGATAGCTGATACAAGACGATAACTTGTGAAGCTTTCAGGTCGCGCGATGCGAAAGCTATTCTGATGTTGCTTCGAACGACTCGAAGACTTTAGCAATTGAGATTCGAACGACTTGACGGTTTTAGCGATTCTGCCGGTTCAGATGCCTTTTTGAATCTGACGTCGCTGTTTAGGAAGACGTCAGTCGTCGCTTCGCGGGTGCCTCGATAAGGCCCCGTTTTGAGGGTAACGGCAACCCCATTCGTTAATTGACTTGAGGGAGGATGGACTTCTCGGAAACTTCTCCTCGACGGAGTGGGAAAGCTCCACCCTCAAGTCAATATCGGAAAATTATCCGAAATTTTCCGTGACGTCATCTCTTAAACAGCATGTTGTTTTGGGCCTGAATGGACCACCGCGGGTTTATGGCCCTTGACCTGCGCACGGATGGTCGGCCATGTGACGCACGAATCCTCGGAGCTCGCGGTCCGAGGGTGCCTCGAGAAGGCAGCTATAAAAAAATAAACCCGAGTGTGACGCAAGGGATGCGAAACCTTCGCCGTTGTCGTTGATGCTAAACATCAGGCCCGTTAGTGTCCGAATCCGAGAACCTCGTAACAAAAAGACGATATTTTAAGCTAGGGCCTACGGATTGACTTATTGCCACTTTACCAATCCTGTCAGCTCGAACCCTTATGTTTCGTATACGACACGTCAAAAAGGCTAGCATTCTTCTAAATAAACGAAGGACAGCGTGAAATCGGTAAAGAGGCTTATTACGTAATGGGAACCGGCTGTTCTCAAAGTTAAAAAAAAAAAAAAACGACGAGGGATCGAACAATACACGTTTTCAGGTACATAGAGATTGATTAGCACAAGTAGTGAGATACAATCAAAATGATTATTAATTAAATTAAAATTCTATTCTTCAAGCAGACAATGTTTCTAGGTTCATTCTAGTTAATATTGTGGATTATACACCGTTCTCCGTTAAATATGTTTCTGGCGACATAAAAAATGACAAGGGGACCATCTCGTCCGCCATTAATAATTGTAGGATATTTACCTAGAAATAGGGATCCATAAAATCATATCAGTTCCGACCATCTCGACGCGAATATGTCAACGTTTTCCATGCATTTCTGATTCTCCTTACGATCACCGTGAATAGAAATAGCGTCATTCTCGGGTAGATTAATTAAGATATAGGAAGACAGAGGGCGTCACACTACAGTGAAACCCTCGATAGGAAAAATAGAGGGTGGGTGTCGCCCGAGGGAGATAATCCCGTGACGAAAACGGATGAAGAACGAGCGTCGAACCAGCGCCGTTATAATTTATTTATGATGGCGAACAGGACCGATCAAATTCCGAGAAAAGGCCTAACGAAAGTGCATTACTATTCTATGGGGCTTCCACCCTATGTAATATTTACATAATGCGTGCTGCCGGATTCTGGAAACAATTACACTATAAAATACAGTTTTCTATGCAGCCACGGTGTCCGAATCTGTTCATAAACATACTCTGTATCGACGAGAAAGAAATCAATGGAAAATCGAGATATTTTGCTGGAGGAACAGAACGAACCTCGCGCTAGCTAAAGAAGAAGATGGGATTACTCCGACTTAGCGCGGCATTTCGCCACAATTAGTTGGTAAGAAAATGGTGTTGTTAGTTTGCCAGGGAGCCGTATCTTGATCCACTTACTAAGTTACTTGTTACCGATTGGTAATCTCGATCACTCAAATGGGATTTAATGGCTTGTCTCGAGTTGTGCAATTAGTTGCCAGTTAATCGGCCTCGTTTAATCCAAATTGTTGGCTACTATACGCTAATGCGAACGCGTTTTCTGCACTTCTCAGGATCCACCAAGAGATTTCCACTTAATGAGACAGCGCACTTTCCGGGCAGCACCCCTACTGTCTGCTACATAGTCGTCTGAATAAATGCCTTCAAACTATTCGGACCGATTAGCTTAATCGCTCGATCCAGCGAAAACATTCAATCTATTATCGATTGATTTTAGAGATCCAATATAACCTATGTTTTGAGCATTGCACTTATCTATCCTGTTTAAAATTTAAAGCTTGTGAAGAAGATGCTTATAAATCCAATGTACACATGTTTTCCTTAATCTTCATTTCATCTGTCCATATTCTTCCACTAAAAATTTATTCATGTTGGAGTGATGTAAAGTTCCATGTAACCAGTTATGTACAGAAAGAATAGCATTGCATGAAGTAGAAAAAAGTTAAACTGTCCCTAGTAGCACAAAATATTATATACACATTCATATAATATTAAAAAGAGATTTAATCTATTCTTAATATTTAAATATACATACAATATTTATTTTATATTAAGTAACAAATATTTCTTTTTAAATATGCAGGAAATATCTATTTCATATTACGAGAAAAATATTTTTTTCTAAATACAAAATGAATCTTTATTTAATATTAGAAATAGAATATTTTTTCCTAATGTACAGATAATATTTATTTCATATTATAAAAAAAATTTTTCTTATTATAAGATAAATCTTTATGTAATATCAGAAATTACATAAAATTATATAATATAATATAAAAATTTCTTAATTTTAATAAGGTACTTCAGAAGATAAAATGCAATATTCCCTGATGAAGCAGTGCACAGAAAGTAATAGATATTCATAGTTTCTAATTTTTGTTAAAACTTTTAATTAAATTTGAAAATTTTATTGAATGTTGTTAAATATTGAATTTATATTTTTCAAATATTATATTCACATTTACTTTATGTTTTTTAAATATCTGGTATATATGCTTTGAATATTTAGCTTATATTTTTTAAACATTCAATTTATATTTCTTGTACATGTATACAATAGTTAGATCCAATATTTATCTGATACGAAAAAGTATGGCTTAAAAAATATTTTCCCAATATTTGAAAAAAATATTTATCTAATATTTTTGTGCTACTAGGGGTATTTTGGATGGAACGTAAAGGTGTCAATAACTTTTTAAAACTGCATTATGTTTTAAAAATGAAGGGGACCTTCGATTTTCTGTATAGCGTGCTATGTATTTTCGTCAGGGTAGTTTTGTATTGGACGTTTTGGAAAATTCGTTCGAATTTCAGTCGCGACGTGCAAATAAGTTAGAATCCCGTAAATCTGAATGTGTGCCATGACGCTGTCCCACAGAGTGTGGCAACTGTCCGGCGTTAGGTGCCGTCCAGCGTTAGGGGAACTCCCCAAACATTTCGCCGGAGTTTCGTGCGAGTACATTCCATCCCCTTTCAGGTCAGCCTCGTCGCGTCGTCGAAAATCAGCGATCATCGAAACGGGCTCCAGTAAATCACGCCACTGGTTCCGGTCCACTAACTACCGTGGCCTGTCGTCGTTAGCAATTTCCCCGGTCCCATGGAAAAAGATTTAATCCCAATTCCCGAGGAATCCGGCACGGCGGGAGCGTGCGTCGTCTCGAGAGTTCCACGAAGGAAACGTAAATCATAATTTCACGGGGAAGATTTCCCGGTTTCCGGTGGGGCGTTCTCGCGCACGGTGATTCCGAGTTCGCACGTGTACACACGCGAGGGGGCCGAGAGATAAAGAGAGAGAGAGAGAGAGAACGGGGGTTGCCGGACCGAGTCGACGACGCTTTAAGCACGTCCCGCGATCAAGAGCGTAAAAACGATCTTCAAAAGTTTATTGCCGTCCCTGTCCAGAGGACGGGGCCAGATGTCGCAGAGCCAGGGAATGCTCGGCTCGAACCTCGTAGGTGGCGCACGTGTTTTCGCCAGTTCTTCGACAGCCGTTCCAACCCCCACCTTTGGGGGCAGGTGGGGGGCAATTGCATATTAAATGCACCGGTATTCTCTCTGTCGTTTCTCTAGCCGGCCACCGGGATGGGAACGGTGTGTAAAATATGGCGCGCAATAAGAGAACCGCCAGTGCGAAAATACTATCGCTTTCCGATAGTACGTTAGGACCGAGGGACCGAATGGGAAAGAATATGCGAGGAGGCTGTTCGACAAACGGAACGAGGTAAGCCGGCGCGAACAGAGAGGAGACCTCCCCGCGGAAACGGGCTGGAATAGCCGAAGAAACTGAAAATATCGTCCGCTTTGCGGCGCTCTCCCGGCCATATGGTGACCTACGTATATCATATTAGAAGCCAATTTTTAACTCGGTGGGGGCACATTTCACGCGAAAGTACCGGTTACAACCAGTCGCCGCTAAAAATCCAATGAATTGATAGGGCCGACTGGGGCTACCAGAGTGGGCGGTGGAGGGAAGGTCAGAACCCATTGGTCGTTCGAGAGTTCGAGAGGCGAAAAAACGGCCGGTCGACTTCCTACCCCGGCTTCTCTCTGACCAAAGGGAAACGACCGCAATATCTTAGGGTGGAAAGTACACAGAGAGTTCGATGGCAAAGACCCGGTCGTCGCCTCGAATAAATCTTGCTGGCCTCGACCCTTCACGATTTCCCTTTCCCTCTCTAATCCCCCGTCCCCTCTCTCCACTGTTTTTCACACTTTTCTGTTTTCGTCTTTCTCTCCCACTCCACCAACCTCCCCTTCTACCCCGTCGTTCATTACCACCATTATAAATATTATCTTTGAAAGCGATGACCCTCTAATCAATAGCTCCTCGACGAGCAGCTCGCGTTCACGCCGTCAGAGTTCTCCGGCGAACGAGCTTTTAATAAATGGTGTGTGGGTCACAAAGGGTTTCTTCGTTTCGATCCACCCCTGTCTGGATCTCCTCTCGCACTCCGCATCGTTTTCGGATTGTTCTTGATTGAACAAGTTCGCCCCAGAATCTTGCTTCTTTCGTGATCTTTTAATCTGCCGCGCGGAGGAAGCTCTTCATAGCAGTTTTTCTCTAACTCGTTTATTTAAGAAATTTATTTAACGATATCGCTTCGATTTTTTATACATTAAATTGTATCTCTGATTTGATAATGTTGTAGCTGGTGTTAAGACGAGTACAGCGATATATAAACATTATGACCTTGACACTATTAATTTTTCTTAATCTAAGGAAAAACTGTTTCAAATAAAAGTTTAACAGTATTCGCATACGTATAAACTGCAATCTATAAAGTTCTGAAAAAATTTTGTTTTAACGAAAGAAACAAAATTGCTTCAATTTTTTAAAGATTAAATTGTATTTTTGATTTATTAATGTTGTAGCTGATGCTAAGACAAATTCAACGATACGTAACATTATGACCTTCACAGTATTAATAACGTTGCAATAATAATTTTTCTTCATCTAACGAAAAAATGTTTTAAATAAAAGTTTAACAGTATGCGAATCCGTATGAACTACAATATATAAAATTTTGAAAAAATTTTGTACAACAGATTCCCCCGTCAATGTGTATATGAATCTGTTTATCCACCATTTATATTCACTCCTATTGTGTTATAAATGTTCAAAATGATATATGCCATCATTTCGAACATTTATAAAATACAGGTATGCTGCTTCCATATTTTAGTTTTATACGTTTTTCCTGTCCTTGACCTTGAATGACCTTGGACTAATTATAGTCATTGAATTCCTAATGAAAGGGATTATCATTGTAGGTGTTTAAAAAAGGGTGGTTCCATTTAAAAAAGACAAGGTGACCTTGATATCTCCAAAAAAATGACATAAAAACAAAATTTTTTTTGCATCCCGTCAGCCCCATTGTACCATTCAACTTTGTCCTTACCATATTTTACGTATCTTTTGAAACAACAAAGATATTTGAGGTGCTAACGATTGGTGACTCACCCTGTATATATATATTATAATAATTAGTGTTCAACGACGCTCGGCTGTCGGTGTGCCGCGACCTACACATGTAGGTCGCGCACTGGATTGGTCCGTGTTTTTCGTTAATAACTCCTTAACGAAACCTCAGATGCCATTTTTGTAAAGGAAAATCTTGCATGAAATGATCTAAGCATCCTCCCATTTACGGATGCTGAGGGAATTTCGGGACACCCTGTATATATATACAGGCTTCGTTAATTAGCTATTAGCAATTAAAGATTGGCCCAAAAAGCGGCAACATTTCGACATAGCTGTACGTTGCGCACGTCACACAGGCATACCTTGGTTCTTATTTGGGGCCCCAGCGAGGTGAAGATGTTTTAATAAATAGCTGGACGACATTGAACCTACCGACTCGTTAAAATCCACAGGGGCATTTCTAATATCCGCCCTATTGAATTATCGAGTAGAAGGGGTCAATGCCCTTTCAATTTTAAATTCTTCTCACGAAAATCCATAAATCCTTATTCTGCACTATAATTTGTCATAAAACCGAATTTAAATACTGGAATAAACGCTCTAGCACTATTTACCATAACATACACATGCACTACGAGTTTACTAAGAAGAATGAGGAGAATGTAAGGAACTGGTAATCCTTTAATGTTGAAACACTGCACTTTATTGAACTTGATTTACGACGAGAGACTCGCATGAGGACCGATTCACCGACGGAACGGATATCTTTGAGGTCATGCGATGGAGAAGCATCATCCGTACAAGTTAGCATCCGTATGCACACTGATTCAGGACAGCTGATGAGGTCAATGTGTGAGCCCAATCGATAAAACAAATGCCGATCTACAACAGAAAACGCCCGCCGATTTACAGCGAATGCCCGTGCAAACATCACGCGTTACTGTGCCAACTCATGTGTGTCCTGTTTCAGCGAACATCGCGATTCTTTCTCATTCTGGTTGTGATCGCCAAATATCTAACGTTCGTTACAACGATTTTTTACGACCTCAAGTCCGTTCCGTCTGTGAACGAGTCTCGCTTTAAAATAAAGTGCAGTGTTTCAACATTAAAGGATTACCAGTTAACTCCTCAGTAAATTACCAATTACTCCTCAGTAAACTCGTAGTGCGTGTGTATGACATTGTAAATAGTGCCAGAGCGTTTATTCCACTATTTAAGTTCGGTTTTATGAAAAATTATAGTGCAAAATAAGGATTTGTGTATTTGTGCGAGAAGAATTTAAAAGTGAAAGGGCATTGACCCTTTCTATTCGATAATTCTATAGGGCGGATATTAGAAATGCCCTTGTGGATTTTAACGAGTAGGTAGGTTCAATGTCGTCCAGCTACTTACTAAACATTTTCACCTCGTTGGGGCCCCAAATAAGAACCAAGGTATGCATGCAACTGTCACTTGATACATGACTGTCGAGCGCCTGTGTGACGTGCACAACGTACACCTCTGTCGAAAACGTTGCTGTATTTTAGGCGGATTTTTAATTGTTAATAGCTAATTAACGAAGCCGAAATCGCAATTTTTTTATTCTTCATTTTTGTCTTATATTATCGTCGAGAACCACCCCTTCAATTTTCTGTTCGACTCCAGCTGTAGTCGAACACCCTGTATAATATATAACCCCAAATCCCACCATTGTTTCTCTCATAAAAGTATTCATCATAAGTTCTTTTTTAATGTTTCTCGAAAACGAGGCGTTAAACTAAGAAATGTTATTCCTTTTGTTCGATATAATTTTACACGTAGAGTCATCCCTTGCTCATTTCTGCAAACCCACCCCTTGCCGCACCCTGTATACAAAGAAATTGTATGTTTTAAATGTCCTTCGTAAAAATGTACCGGGTGATACCGGTACACGTTATTCTATAAAAATTTTAATTGAAAAATTAAGAATTTGTAATGGGGAATAATTTCTGAAATAAACTTAATATGTGCGAGAATATATTTCGAATGAGACTCGTAGCAGGCGTGTTCGAAGGGTGATTTCCGGCGGAGCGAGGCGCGAACGACAGCCGCGAGCAATTATCCGCATCAACGTACCAATTTGTTTATGATAAACCGCGTCGGTAAGGGAACGCCAGGCGTTGTTAGCAGGGAATTCAATCATCTTCGCCGAATGTTCCGTCTCTACTTTAGTACAATTCAGCTCCGAGGCTCAACAGAGTATCTTTAATTAACGGAGAAGGATAGGCGAACCGAATAATAGTGCCGCGGAATGAAAGGGAGTTTCAAGTTAGACGATATTAATTCAAAGTGCAGCAATACAATTTGTAATTATATTTCTTTGGACGGATAGCGACGTAAGCAGTCGGGAGAATCAAGCCGAGTTCTTACATGCGTTCATACGCGACGCGCCGTTAGTTTATGTGCAGACGCTTTAAGCACTCCCGCACAATGTTTCGGGGGTAGTTTCTGAAAGTTTCGGTTGCAACGTTCACGTGTTTTGGAACACATCCACAACTGCTTAATAGATCTTCCGGTGCAGCCCCAACCCCGTACGGCTCTCGATTAAAATTTCATCGTTTAATCGAATATTTTCGTCCCCTGATCAATTTATTTCGCTCCGCTGCGCTGCTCCAACGCTCGGGAACTATCAAAGTGGGTGACCCGCCGATCGTTTCGTAGAACAATGTTCCGTCGATCGATAAGCTGGAATTGAAATGATAATCAAGCCCGTTTTAGTCATCCGTCTCGGAACACGTGCCTTGCTCTCCCGGAGACAAAGGAAGCGACGAATTTGGAGATGCCGGCCCGACATTTTGGGAAATTGTGGCGCAGCTACGACTTCGATTGATTATTCATACTGTGGAACATGACACACTTTAGAAATGCATTTATGATTGGTCCACGAATCTTATGCAGTATCGGAAAAATCTAATTCAATTATTCCGAAAGTAGATCATTTGTAACTATTTCTAAGACGTACATTGGCGGACGTAACGAAGATACCACAATTGTTTAAATACCAAAATTTTATTTCAATGTAGCAATTCATTTTTACAAATATTAATTTTCCTGTGTTCGATAGGATGAAGGTATTTTAAAATATTTCATGTACTACTTTTTTAAAATACAGGACTGACGGTCACCGTAAATTTAGGTGACACACTCGTGGTGATCTGCTGATCACACGTGACTGTCGTCTCGCGAGACAGCACCGTTGATCGGCCAGTATAAATCAATCTTCCGCTGTCACTGTGCTAAATAAAACCGCGAGGTTAAATAAGATTTATTTCTCTCGCTTGTTTCGGGAAGACAGAGCCCGGTATTAGAAGAGAGACACACATTTCCCGACAGATGCTGTCTAATCCAATTTGCCGAAGAATTTGTTGGATTCGCGAAGAATACCGGCAATTCAATATAAAAGCCACGTGGGACAAAGAAGATCCTGCATGGGAACACGACCTGATCAGCCAATCCTACAAACCAATATTGGCGTTGGGTTTGCAACCCTATTCTTCCATAGAGAAATTTATCCAATCATAGGACTCGACAATCGAGCGAACATATGGGTAAGGAGCTTATGCTCGTCTTCGGACACTTCTAGCTAATTTTCTCGGGGACTTTCGAATGCATTTTCGGCTGCTGCTTCGATGTTAAATCTCGCGTCTTGCAGAAATCTATTCACAAGGAGAGTGCAAGGACATTGTCACACCGATTTAGTTGAGACTCTGTATACTTATAGATCTCGATCTCCCATTTACGAATATATACCATTATAGACGCTAACACTCAATAGTTTTTGAGATATTCATGAACAAAGTTCTTACATTACTGTTTAAATCTGCTATTGTAGAGGAGGTATACAACGAATATTTATTTTAGAGAATACGTTTGTTCTTTAACTTGTATATAAATAAATGTGCAATATCTTATGAACAAGTTAATGGTACACAGCGAATTTATTTATAATTTATTAATCCTCTTGTTCTTCAATGTTACACAGCGAATAAATAATATAAATAAATATGAAAAAAAATTTTCACCAAACGAGAATCGAACCCTAGCCCACCGGGTGGAAGTCTCGTTGTATACCACTTAAGAACTGTTTATGAATATCTCAAAAACTATTTAGTGTTAGCGTCTATAATGGTATATATTCGTAAATGGGAGATCGAGATCTATAAGTATACAGAGTCTCAACTAAATCGGTGTGACAACGTCCTTGCACTCTTCTTGTCAGATACATAAAAAAAAGAGATGGAAATTGGCGTGGGAAAGGCCCGACGAGTATGCTGGACGAGATAAAGCTTCATATCCCATCTGAATCAGTTTTTCGGCGGAGCAAATTGCAGAGCGATGGATTTTTTGTCCCGTTAAATTCGTCCGGTATCCATTTCTCGAGCTTCCTGGTTTCTCCAATTTGAGCTAAATGTCAGTCGCACGGTCGACTTTTAGATCTTCCGCGACCTCTCGAGATGTTTCGAGAATCGATTACAGCCTCCAGTTGGGTTCGTGAGAAACATTCTCTTCCGGGGAATAACAGAGTTATTCTACTTGTAAAATGTCACAGAATTAACGAACGACATTAAAACGATAACTAGAGGGGGTTGTTGCTCGCTCGCTTCGCGAGCTCCGCGGGTGGGGTTGATGTAGCTCGCTCGCTTTGCGAGCTCGCGAGAGGGTTAGTGGTACGCATGGCTAGTAGGGCCTGCATCTATTAATGTTTTTTATTTTGTGTGTGACTCTCCACGAGCCACACAAAGAACTTCCCGATGCGTTAGTTGTAGTATATTATTATCATTATTTATTTAGTGTACGTTTTGTAGGAAATGCTAAAAAATAAAGGTAATCACTCCGTCATGCCCAACCACATGACGTTTGTAGTCTTTTGAATTTTTCAAGAAGACAAAAAAATAAAGTGTACGTTTTAAGAAGATTATACGTTTTCAGGGAAATTTCATAGTTATCAAAATGTTCGCTATGTGGCATCACATTAAACCAACATCGTATGCTCGTTGCTCGTTTGGTTCCTTGTTATAGCAGAGTAATGTTGCAACATATATTATCTTAATTAGTTTGTCGCAAACGATGGAACTCCTCATTATCCGTGTTTGCAGTATTGATCTTGGTTTTCTTCGATACTGTTAATTTAAATTGTCCCAAAATATATAAATCGCTCAATTTTGAAACTGTGCTCAGTGCTACATACGACATTTGTAAAGTTCGTTTTTCTGATGTCTTAAAATTCAAACAAACTTTTGAACTTTTTATTGGTGTTAAATTTTGATGAATATTTGCATTTTTCATATAATCGCGATAACGAGTTCTTACTTTCACTGCTACTCTGGCTAATTGAAAATCTAACCACAATATAGACGGAATTTTAGTATTTTCTTGGAAAGTAATAAATTTTAATATTCCGCATGTGTGCTCCATTAACCAATCCGTCTTCAACATCAATGTTATTAATAATTATCATATATTTTATATTAATTTTCATTTTAATCTCAGTTAATAATTTGTTTCGAACTGATTGTTTTTTCAAAGAATGAAATATAAATTTTTTTTGTACTTTCATCGATATTCTTTGAAAATGTATTCTCGAGAGTAGAGATGAAATTCACTCTTGCATTGGGATGATTTTCGATTATTGTAAGCGGTAACATTAGCATTAGTTGCATAAATAAAACAAAAATTAAAAATTTTTTTATGGAATTAAGTTTGTTTCTTTGGTGGAAAATTTCGGTCCTCTTGTATAAATTACATTGTTGAGTCAACTTCTTTCGAAAAAAACTAGAAACTAAAAAACTACTGGACCAAAGTGGACCAAAATCTAATCAGCTCTAAGTTACAGCGGGGCACGTCGATTGCATCATTCATCATTCTGATCACATTGTTACTTTTTCAGAAAACGTTGACGAAAAATTTGATACCATAGAAACGGACATACGCACACACACATATACAGACATTTTGATAAAAATAGTCTAAAATGACTCCAATGACCATGAAACGTGAAGATCTGCTAAAAAATCGATTTTCAATTTTCTGGGTAATTACAGTAACTTCCCTATAAAATCGGGAAGTTAAAAAACCGTTTTCGAAATCGGCAGAAACTATTGATGAATGCAGCTACGAAGCTATTCGGTGAATTTTAGCCGGATTGGATTTGGCTTTCGGGAAATACAGCCGATGATTGTTAGAACAGAATAGAAGTATGAATTAGTGAACAAGAGTTGAACGATGGAAAATCCAAGCATTCGGAGGCGACGGATGAGTAATATCGCAAAAGCACAGGTAGAGTCGAGTTTCGGAGTGGGTCATCTATCGCGACATAATGGGATTATTCCCATAAGTAAATAAATAAACAAGGCAGATTCAACTCTGCCACAGAGAGATGGGGGCGCACCGGTTGGTGGGCGAGGGGGCAAAGGGGCGAGGGGCGGCTAATGGAACGCGAGATTTTCTGATACTGGACGGGCATTGTTATTTTGCATAGGGAGAGCCAATCGTGGCGTGTCACTATGGTCCTGTTATTTCACAGTTTGAAACTCCAGTTACCTACTTACCTGGAGGTGCGCAAAGGGCAACGGAATTACGTTGGATCGATAGTCCGACAACCAGTAACCTCTACCTTCCTTCCGCGGCTCTACGTAATTCCGAAGGCATTGTTCATGGGGCCCGGCTTCATAAGAAGTTAATAACGCTTCATTTGCTTATGAAGCCCATCACGTGAGGAAAAATTGTCCGCGCTACAGGATACGGGATCGTAAATCAACCGCGGCATCACGCTCGCCGCGTGCTTTTTATGAAAAATTCGGCGACGTTCATCACCGGGATTCTTTTATTCTTCGCCCGTTATTATCGTGTACCCGACCGCTATTATGGCAGAGTGTGGCGCCACGTAATTTTACAACTGCAGAAATACTATTTAGCGCATAGCGCGAACGAAATAACGAGGGAACGACGCCGACGCCTTTTCGCGCCATCCAATTTATTCTAATAGATTACCGGACTATTATAAAGTTAGAGAGCCGTTCTCAAATGCGTGCGCAATCATGGAAAAATCATTCGTCTCGAAAGAAAAGTTTCCAATTAATCATTCCAATTAATGTATTCGCATAATTAATTTCACTCGATTAAAGAAAATGAAAGAAATTTCATATTTTCGAGTGAAAATTGTACTCCATTCAGCCCGTTAATTGAATGTTAAATTGCTTGGGGGATATCGATGGGGTTGTTAAATAAACTTATTAGGACGAGGAAGACCATACAAGAAATGAGAATGTTGCCGAGAATTGCTGAAAATAGAATGTAATGGACCTTTCAAAATGTAGAGAGAAGAAGTCTCTGTTTTTCGTAAAGGTACAAGCATAATTAAATCGAACTGAACGAATACTTCGTGACAACAGGATAAGCTGATTAATTACTGAAACGAATGTTTTCCGAAAGATTAAGGGGCCAGAGGCCAGAGATTTAGCCACTCGTGAACGGTTTACACGAAAAAGACTTAATCCCGCAGATCCTTCAAACAATTTTTTCACCTCACCGTGTGCCTGGAACTTTTTAATATTTACTGCCACCTAAATGCTTGCAGAATCTTTCCCTCACGTGTGATTTGTAGGGAACATTACGGGGATTTTCTGGATGCCCAAGAAAAGCACTTACATTAAGATATATGAAACGGCCACTTATTAAGCTAATACGCCACGGCACGTCCAGAAATTAAATGGACGTGGAGAAAAATTTAGACATATTTATTTTGACCTTTCTTCGCGAAAATATCTTTCTCGTTATGCAAATCCATTACTGAATGTTAAATTATTAATTACACTTTCTCGTTTTTCTTTCATATTGTTTCGCTGACGGTAAAGATTCCGATCTCCGGAAACAGCGATAAGTTGTCCGATCCGTGACGCAAATAAACCTGGCAAAGCAGTTCCGACAAAATACGCAAGTAAATATAAAAAACATTACTCGTCGTGGCATCGCGCATTTTGGCCCTCGTTAATCTTCCCTCTAATTGTGAGAATCCCCCCGCTATCTCGTTAGTCACCCATGAGTGCACTCAGTCTCAAATTAACCATAATGAAATAACGATCTCACGTTCCCGGCTGCGAGAGCAGGCTGACAAAACGGTCTCAGAACTCTGTTACCTTAAACAAAAGACGCACCGAGCTTGCGACAGTGTTACAGGTGAGCATATCCGAGAACACATTGCATAACGACGCCCTCCAGATTGATAGCGGTACGGTCAAATTTCGTTATCACTCTTGTCAAATTATCTAATAAAGAGTGAACGAAGAAAGATCAGATCCAATAAATCAGTTGTTTCTGGAATTTTGTCTTTAACAATGTGCAGCAGGGAGAAGCGACTTCATACGACCTCAGGAATCACCCTTAGGAGATAAAACATTTTTGAAACACCCTTATTGATTTAAGCATAAATTAATGATATCGGCGCATAGGTTCGATCAATTGTTACTTTAATGAACAATTTTTTGTTAGACCATTCCTTCATAGATTTCAACAATTTGGTAACAATTGATCGAACCTATGCGCCGATATCATTAATTTATGCTTAAAACAATTTACGATCGATATTATTTCATATTTACCCTTATTGATGCCGTAAACCATGTTGAGACACCCTGTATATTTTTAAAAATTGTGCCAGTCCTCCTGCTGATCGGACACAATCGAAACGCAGAAGTATTTTAAGTAGTACGAACGTGGCTATGGTCTGACCGAAAATTAATGAAAAATCTAGGTTATTTTAAGAATTTTTCCATTATCTTTACCTTTCCCTGCTACGTAAACAAATGATTAACAACCAGAATTATGTAATGCGCTAATTTCCACGTGCTTATCGAGAATGCAGCGTTGTTACCGGTGAATACATACGTTAACTTCTCCAGATTTCAGCAGTAAATCCAAGTTTGCGAAGGATCTAGCGTACTCGGGGCTCTCTCGCAGAATTTACGCGCGGTCGTTTTCTTCGTGGCACGGTTTTACAGGTAAATGTGTGCTGTTGCGTCTCTTTCGCGCAGCTGGAACGAACCGGCGTCGGTCTTTGTAATGCATAGTAATCGATAGACGCTCCCTATCTGCGCTGCTCGCAGGACACTTTTACCAGAGAACCACTTGTTTGCCCGATTTAGTGTCACTCAAGCCCCCACGCCATCGATATCGCGCGAACCACAGCGAATCTTCCTCACCAGGCAATTAACAGCTCTATCGCAGACACGTGTGGCTCTTTCCATGGCAATTCAATTGTTCCTTGCAATTCCTGAGTCAATGGACCAGTTACACTAGCGGACCAAAGTATGGACACATCGTGGATTGACAACAAAAATGACCACGTTAAAAATATTTAAGGACACCAATGTGTTATTTTTATCTTAATAGAATGATAAAAAGAAGTACACAATTTTCATTTGGCTACCGTGTCCTGCAATCGATGCAAACATTTTTTATTCTGCATAAAAAGTTTGAAGTCATTCGGAAAATGGTTCTCCGTGTGTGTGCAACAGGGTAAAAAATGGGTCGATGTTTTAACTAATGCGTGCCGACTACAATGGCGTGGCCGTATCTAAACGAACGTCAAAAAGCACTCCTTCGAAATGACGTTTCTAAACGACACTCCCTTTTTTTCCACTTGATGCAGAGACGGAGAGCCCGTGATACGCTCAGGAATTAGAATTCCGTGGTTCATTTTCACAGAGTAGTTTAGGTTTGTTTTCTCCCGTGGCTCGCGGGAGCAACACGAATCAACGGTTCATGGTTTCTTGGTTTCTCGCAGTCACATTCATTAGAATATAACGTTCCGTGCCTGTGTCCATAGAATTTCGAAC
Source organism: Lasioglossum vierecki (assembly GCA_028455595.1). Lineage (NCBI taxonomy): Eukaryota > Metazoa > Arthropoda > Insecta > Hymenoptera > Halictidae > Lasioglossum > Lasioglossum vierecki. The sequence continues at coordinate 2,380,598 of CM052335.1, read as the reverse complement.
GCTCTACTGTGTCGTAAATACTGTATTTTTAGGGTCACTGCGAACTTTCATCGCTGCTGCTGGCGGGAAATAAAAAAAGAGCACTAACAAACGCAACTGTTGACAATTACCCTTTCCGACAGCCGCGGAGCATTTTTTTTGCGAATTTTAGCACGCATTACAGCCGCGTTGTTATTATTTGCACGCCTTCTTGGAGATCAGCGTGCGCGCAACAATAAATGATTTTTTTTAAACAAAAGCTACGGGAAAACGTGTCATTCATTTGTCTGAGAGAATAGAGTATAGAGAATCCATTATAAGATAATCCATTCAAAGTAGAAAAACATGTTTGTTTTTTTAAACTCAAATTTTTGAAGAACTGTGCGTGTATGAGAAAAATTAAGTCCAGATTCGGAATCAGCGCCAAAAACCGTATAAGATACACCCAACAATTATATGGAAATATTTTTGTTGTTGGACAGTGTAATTTGCTCTGTCTTTTCCTATATTCGTCAGTTGCCACTTAATATCCTCTCTCGGTGCTTATTGGGTCAAAAAATATGTTTGACCAGTGGAAATTTAATGCTCTTCTTTAGGACCCATAATTTTTGAGTAGTAGACGGAAAACCAAAACAAGGTAATAAAAATCGTGTTTTTCCCCCCTCCCAAGTTAGCGTAGGGTCCTCGAGGTAGAAAACTCAGATTCGACACCCCAGAGTACCCCTAAATGACGTGTTAAAATTTCATTAAGTTCGGAATACTTTCCAGATAGATGCCTTTTTTCGACCTGTCGACTGGACTATTAACCAAGACATTGATGGATAATGTCAAGGACGTTAGCTGACCTTCGGAAGGTTTCAGTCTTATTCCTAATTAAGGGCAGAGTGACATCGAAGAAAATGTTCTTATTCTCCATCAAATCCGTTATCGATCGAATCAATCAGTTTACAGAGGTGATTAACTTTATTTGCCTATGTTTCGTTACATTTTCCTTCATAAATATTAGGCTTGAGCTTATTACCGAGAAAAATGTAAAACGCGAATGTTATTGCTGGTGTATAAAATATCGCCATCAGAATATCCGATACTACAGGTTGAGCTTAGTGGATCATAAAGTGCGAAGCAATATCTGGAGAGCGATAATGCTGTCTAGAATAATGCGCGATAAATTTCGCAATTCTTTGAGCGCCGGTACCACCTATTCTTACCACGTGCAACATGCTTTCATGTAATAGGCCGCTGCACGCGTGTCCGGTGTATCCGGTACAACGTCGGGTCACGTAACTTCTGGCTCGGCAAGGAAAGAGCCGTCTGCGACTGGAGAGTGCTGGCAAATGAAGATTAATTATTGCAGATGGAGCGACACATTATTTCCTGAATCCCAAGATATTTATTCACAGATTTATTTAATTCGTTGCCAATATATTTCTTTCTCATTGCAACTGAACTTTGGGTTATTGAAATGATCGATTCATTCGAATCGATCGAATAAATATTCATTTATCAATTTATTTATTTATTTATTTATTGCTTTAAACAATGGCTTACATTAAACAGGTTTACATTGTTTCTAAATTCTAATGGAGCATTGTTTAAGGAAATTATAAATTATTTTCAGACCTTTTATATCAGGTTTACATAAGAAGGAACTAATACGAAGAGGAAAACAGTACTTGTCTTTGAGGAGATTTGTTTCTAATGTATTACGTTCCCTTTCATAGTCTGGGCATTGCCATATAACATGGTTTAGGTCTTGGAATTCTGCTCCGCATTGGCAAGCACTGTAACATTTATCAATTACGTATCTTTTTCTAAGCATGCATATATGAATTCGTATTTCGTCCTTTTTTCACGAACACTGACACAATTGATGTTCGGCCTTTAAAAATATTTTTCCGCGGATAGAAAACGTTTTCGGTCTGTGAATGTTTGAAAGGTAACTTTTCACATTTCGAAATGGAATTCTTTTTTACCACTTCCCATAAATGAAAATCGCATAGGATAACAATATTTGATATCGAAGGATTAAAATAGTAGTAATTGAAACGGAAACTTTTTATTCGAAAACCCACAAAAATAAAAATATTTGAAAGTGGAATTACAGAGTTGATTAATGTATGGGAGAACATGGAGAATGATCAAAAGCAATTGTAATTTTTTTCCGCTAATATTTATAGCAAATCAAAATTGGAAGTTTCAACGAAACAACTTTCTTTTACTTAAATTTCGATGTTTTATAAAACTACGATTTTATTTGATCCTCCCGGTGATTTTCAGACGACACACACGGATCAGCAAACTAGTTACTCGTTTATTGAACCAGTATCGTGCAACGTGGTTTAACTGAAACCGCCGGTTTCTGCTTAGGTGACGTAGGAAATAATGTATGGTGTTTGCTGGAGTAGATTGATCAGGGTCCATTGTCCTCGCTGAGGAACTAGCTGCAATAGACTTGGTGATGCCGTTCCATAGAGGAAACCATGAATTTTGAAATTATTCGGGACTATATTTCCTGTTTCCGCAGTAACTCGATTCATCAACATGAATTGCATACCAACACCTATTAGCATCCCCTATAGGAATTTCGAAACTTTCGCCAAAAAATAGTCCTGCAGTTTACACTTGACACATGTTCTCAAAACTTTTACACTAGAACCTTTTCGCCTCACTATTTATTGAACATATTAATAATGGACTTACTTTAAAATAGATATACAGGGTGTCCCATTTGAATTTACTATATGTATATATAAGACAAAGGATAATATTAAGAACTTTCTAGGAGAATAACCAAGTTTGTGTTGCTCTAAAAGCAAGAGGTTATAATTGACATATGGTGTATATACAATATTTGCAAATATACAAAATGATTTATTAATTACCTAAAAGGAAGAGAAACGACAATTAAAGTCTATTCTCCTCAATTTCTCCTAGGTCTATTATCTTGTTTTATTTTATTTGTCACTTTAATTTTTTTACACGTATTAGCGTACGTCACCTCTCTATGATTTAATATCGCTCGTTGAGCGTCGATATAGATCGATTAGAGGGCGCGCTGGGCTAATTAAGCGCGGCTGATTTGACTTAAAGAAAGTATCTTTCTTTACATATATATATATATACATTATTTTTACATATATATATATATATATATATATATATATATATATATATATATAAAACTACATATTTTATGACATTATATATAAAACTATATATATACTAAAATATAATATTTAGCTACATTTTTATTTAAAAAGATGATCAACTGGAAACAAGCTTTTGCATTTGAATGGTGGCGTCAAAACGGAAGGACAAATCAATTTCTGTGAAAGGCATCGAGTTCGATATCAGTATTGGCATCGTCAGACTTAGGTATTCAGGATTTAAAATCCCGGACGCATCGAACATATCGGATGCAGGATCCGTACACGACATTCTTGGCATTTGGAAAATTATTCGTCCTAAAACGGTTAAGTTATACACACGCACACGCATTTAGAATGAAGATTGACGATCATAAATCCTGGCAATCGTCGGACAATGCATGCGTGAAACGCGATTTTCGGCAACAATATTTATACGGGGCACGACGTGTCGCCGGTTTTCTAAATTTCACGAATTCAACCGTTCGCTACAAAACAACTGTACTGCAAATTTCACTTCTCTCGATCGCCCATTTTTTTCGGCGAAATTTAATACTACGGTCGAGCGCTCCTGTAGCCGCTACCACTGAACGCGCCATTTCAAGTTATGATTGCGTGCGTTCCCGCAACTTCCACCTATCCGGCTTTCTTCTGCATGAATTTCGATACGCGCGCAGCATTTTCGCTTAATTTCGTGCAGCAACAAAAGCTAAATTGAATTGTTTCTTTCCGCGAGCAATTTGCGGACGAATTTATACGCTCGATCGCAGAATTTGATTTCAGCATTGCCATATGCAGGGTAATTAAAATAATTTATTGTTCTTTACAGTAGTACAGTATTTTATCCATAAATGTCCCAAAAGTCTGACCTGTAAATGTCCCAGATTTATCCCCACTACTTCGGGGTATACCGCCTTGAGATGCCAAGAAACTCGAGAGACTTTGATCGCCGAGAAGTATGACATCATACATCATTCATTACTTTTTTATGTAACTTTCACCAACATATTCATGGCATTTTTCTAATGCAAAATGATCCCAAATATGACATAATTCCGATAAGATTTACTTGTGTAATAGACAATTAAAATTTCGAGGACAAGGAAGGAGATTCGTCGGCGACTGCGTCTCTCTGCGTCTCTTTCTGTCCCATACGCCATCCTTCCTTGCGCGCGAAACTTTAATTGTCTATTACACAAGTAAATATCATCGGAAGTATATCATGTTTGGTATGATTTTTATTAGAAAAATGATACAACTATGGTCATTGAAGTCTCATAAAAAAGTAATGAAAAATAAAGAAGTTGGAAATTTGGATTATCTATGTTTACATGTCTCGGCGACCGATGCCTCTCGAGCTAGGCTGTCCTTTTCTATGTTCGGCAAAAGTCAAAGAATACTGTCCCTGACGAATATATGTTCCTCAGCAGACCCGTGCTAAGGACTTATATGGATAAAATACGGTACATACGTATACACTTAAGAAAACAGTTTCCAATTTCAATTAAAATCTTCAAAATGAGAATAGTATTGTTTGATTATTAACACAATATTGTTTAGAATATTAACACCAACCGGATTCGTATTTTTCATTTTTTAATTATGAAAATTACGAAGATTTCTTTAACCACAGTAGTCACCACGTTCGGAATAACAGAAAGACCAACGTGTCTACGAATAGGCCCCTCGAAAAACACATTCCAAAAAATTGCTAACCAAATCAGTGGATCATCCTGAGCCTGATCAATGATTACCATCGATTACCGACGCGAGTCACCGTGGACGTAATAAACAACGGAGCTCGGATGTCGTGGTTCAGATATCTCGGGCCGGTGATAAAATCTCGGCGCGAAAGTGTGCGAAAATTCCAATCGTCAAATTCCAAGAGGGTTCTCGGGGAGCGGGGAGGGGTCCGGCATCAGCAGAACTCTGTGAGGTAGAGAATTGGCCTACTAGATCTCCCATCTCCGTGTTAATATCTCGGTAAACGATCTTAGAGGAGATACCGGGGAATCCTGAGCTCCTAGTTCGGAACTCCTAGCGAGAAAAACGAGTCGCGATAAAAGCGCGCCACGGTTATCCTTCCGATAACACCGTCGTCGTCGTCGAATCGTGTTTACAAGAAAAAACTTGGAGTCGACGCAAGAGGGATCAGCTATAGGGTCGGAGGGGGATGGTGGCGCGAAGGGGAACGTGGGGGTGGAAAGGAAAAGCTTGGAGTGGGGAGAAGTGGCTCGAGGTAGTAGCGGCGGCGGCGTGTTCAGAGACTGGCGACAGACGATCAAGGGTGGTGCGCGCGGGCCATCTACACGGGAAAGGCGAGAAAAGTATTCGGGATTTAAAGAAACTCTCAGCAGCCAGTAACTTCTTTGTCGGATGCAATGCGAAAAGAATGACCGACCGGCCTTTCCTCCACGCCCGTCCCACCCCACGCCGCGCCCTCCCAGACGGAAAGTCAGAGGTGAGAAGGGAGCGAGGACTCGGGGAAGGGATTGTTGAAGCGGTCTGATTCAGAGAACGATTCGAAAGCCACCTGCTCCCGGAGTTTCCAACTATCCGTTAAGGTCCGGCCGACCCGGGGTCAGGAAACCACCAGCCAATTTCTTTGAGTGCCCCAACCCGGCGTATAGTCATCGCCCCCGGTGTCCATTGTACTCCTATTGTGATCGGATATCAGCGTTATTTTTGTCTGAATTGCTGAACGTTCGATCTGCTTTTTTACTCCACCCGGCGCGGCGGACCGGACGTGTTGTCGTTGTCCTCGTGCACCCCGAACAACCACCACGCCCGGAGTCTAAGAGTGCTATGACGAGGAAGCCCAGCGCGCACGATGATCCGTTTTCTAACGGAATTTCTATATTTTCTTCTTCTACTTTCCCTCGCATTAGAAATACTGCAATTTTCAAACAACCCCTTTTAGTACGGCGATACAACCGCCCTTTCTACTAAAGGAGATGCTATACTGTAAAGCTCAATTAATGCAGAAACTCAAATTTTTTGACATCCGGCGTTTTTCTTATATTATACGTACCACTTGTTGCAGTTTGAATCCAAAAACTGTGCCGTGATCTCAGCAGATAGGTAATAATTATGTAGGTAGAAATAAATTATTCCTCAGAACGTTCACTTTATCGATAATATTTAATGTATAGAGTATTAGAAGAAAATTATAGAATATAAACAGATATAAACTTTGTGAAGCAACTAGACGCGTGTTTACTCATGGGATACTTTAACAAGAAGGAGAAGGACGTTGGCACATTTCTGTATACATACATTGTCTTAATCTACTTTATCAACGTTGACTAATGACAGGTGTCGTCCTTATGTGTTAGAAGATGTCACATATTCGAACACCACTTAAAGATTTTGGTGGCAGCGCACTTGAGTCAAAATGATTTTCGCGGGTATTGGAACCGTTCCTCGGTTATTCCTATCCTCCGGCTGTATATGTTTCGAAATTAAAACGCTCGCTGGAATTATTGATCAGCGTCTACCTAATTGTCAATAAAGTATCGACTATTGAAATGCCGGTACGAATGAAACGCCGCGGATGGAAGTTCGAGGCGCTTTGATGCTTGCTAAAGTTTAAGCACAAAAGCGCCAAGCTAGGCGTGCCCGAATACACTCGGCTACGATCGATTATAACGAAAGCGCTCCCCGAATCGCTTGAAAAATTTATTTAAATACCACGCTCGCCGGGGTTGGGGGTATATAACCATCGCTCGTCAAGGAAATTAATGCGCCATTATTAGTAATCAGCAGATTTATTCATTCGGCAAGATCATTTATTATTTTATCCACAATTTTGATTTATCCTCCCGTTTAGGGAATACTCCATGTTCCCTGAAACTGATCGTATATCCAAAATATTAAAGAGCCATAATTGCATAAATATCTGCAGTTCAATGATGAGTTGAAAGATACATGTACGCAAAAATGTATCCGCAACGGAAGGAAATATTTGTGACGGTTTCGAAACACGAACGGACAATACAGGAGAGATTGGGGTAGGCGGGAAGGAATCAGACTGCGATGGTAATTTGAAAATTAACGAGGAAAGTGGATGACGTGGCAGTGGAGACGGGCGGCGTCGGCGAACGCTGACAAAACCGTGTAATTGAAATGAGTTATGTAATTTGAATAATACAGAACTAATGTAACACGGAGAAATGCAAATTCAAATTACAAAATATTACGGTAAAAGGTACCCAGCTGGTAATAAGGTTACAATAATTCTACTTATCCAGCTCTACTTGGAATAACTGGCCGGTCCTCTTTAAGGCAATAAATTTTCATTCCGGCGAATGAAACATTAAGAATAATAACGAAGGGCGCGGGATTACTTGACGGCAAGTAAAAGTGATACTTTAATAATACCTTTGTTTATAGAAAGGCGCGAGAATTTATTTACTGCAACCCAAACGAATAATTTTTAAATAATAGACTGGATCTGTAACGTTACTCTAAAAAATGAAAATACAAGTAATAAAATTATTAATACATTTTGTCACGGGTATTTATTGTACTTCTCCGATTGTCTTGTTTTATCTTCGAGAAGTTTATTTCCATTAAAGATTTAGGAAGCCCGTTCCATTTAAGATTGCAAGCAATTCGGTCGATTTGCCGGCTAAGAAAATAGCGTTCGCAGTAATTGAGACTTTCGAGGGAACAAACGACTGCGGGTGCAATTGGTTTCCGACCAGTATCATCCCTCGTATCCAAAATAACGTTTTCCTTTAGCCACAGTGGCCATAGATCTCAGGGAAATTTATTCCCGGTTCTTTAGTCTCGCCCGAGGTTTCTTGCCCGCACCAGTTACCTTTTTATCCGACTCTTCTTCCTTCGACCATTTCCCGCCTCGACCTGGTATTCCTATTTCTGACCCACTTCGCCAGCCTTTCAATTTGATTATGCTCCATCTAGAATTATTTCTTTTCCTTTAAACGCTATTAGCAACTTTTCCGTTCGAACAGACTCCGTCACAATTGCGGAGTTGTTATTCATTCTACCGTTAATTCTTCTCCAGGTGTAATAATTTCCGTCACGAAACCTTCTCGTTACAAATGTACCAATCCCTAATTAGCGGAGCAAACATTTGTCACAGTGAACACCTGGTTCGCGATATAACCTGCAGGTACTGCTATTTCGGTCCAGGTGTAGGTAGCTCCGACTGACTGATTAGTGCTGATCCTCTAAATCTAATAAGGTCCTGGCAGGCCCTGATGAGTTTTCGAAATTTCTAATATTGGGGTCTCTCTCTCTCTCTCTCTCTCTCTCCTTCCCCATTGTGTCATGGAGTCCCAGCGAGAATTAGTTTGGCAAGAATTACCAATCGATCTGTGTCGGCAAATCCCACAAGGTACAGGTAGTTTCGGAGACGGTTTCTTCGTTTTTTTTCTTCGGATAGTCGTTCGGCAGGCAGCATTAGCGTTAAGAGCACAAACGTGGCTACAGAGCGTGGCTTAAAACAACCAGTCCCGCCGAGTCGTACCGCGCCAATGGTAACAGTAAGAGCGACAAAAGCGGCTGGAGGGAGAGAGTTGATTAATGGAAGGGGTAAAGTTGTCACCGAACAACTCCGGCAACCGAGGCAGCCGATCCTTCTCCTCCGCCAGGCCCTTCCATCTTTGTTTCCCTTCGTTCCCGTCGTACTTATTGCATCCTTCTCTGGCTCTGTCCCCACGCCCGTATTTCTTACTCGCGACTCCTTATCCATTCAGCCGTTGCAACTTTTCAGATCAGGCGAATCGCGTCACACCGCCTCTCTCTCTCTTCGTCCCTCACTCTGTCTCTGACTTTTACTGTCTGCGATAGTCCTTCGCCGGGAACGAGCCATTGAATCTTCCAGCTTTGCTACCCCGCTGATCCTCGGAGGAAATGATCCCGCCAGATCGCCACCCTAACTGCGTCGGACGCTTAAAAAGCCCGATTTATACACAGCCAGGCACTCGGACAGAATTTGCTTAGCCTGCTTCTGCATCCAGCCTCTGCAGAGAGTGTCCCGAATATACTTCCTTGAAAGGGATTCTCAAAATAACAATTGATTCCTCAGAAAGAGGAATCCTTTACTCCCTTTGACGAGTACTATGAGTAGTTATCAGAATATTTGATCCCATCAGGGTTCAGGAACTTGCCCAGCCAGAAGGGCCTAAGTCTACCCACCCACTAGAACCCCACGGTGACCTCCCTGACCTAAATTGGGAGTGGTCGGGATCTCGTGAACGAATGCTACCGACAACCCCCAACCGTGGCAGTTATGCCCCTTTCCCGGGGAGGTGGGGAATGGTTTCAATCCTAATCCTATCCTAACCAAATCTTCTCTTCTTTCCACTCTCATTATCGCCTACACCTCTATTTCAACCTAATTTTCAACGGGACCTACTGTTTTTACAGAGAGTTCCTTCATGAGGCCCATCAGTATAAATTGGAGAAATCCCGTCTTGCCATCTGATATCTGCCGCACGGACATATATAAATCGAGCTGAAAGCTACCCTGCGCTAGAGAATCGTTCGCGGAAAGCGCGAGAGGAAGGAAAGGAGCAATGATGGACGCCAGTAGACGTCAAAAAGTTTGTTCTTTGTTCACTGCCGCTGCGAGGGACATTATTTATGCAGCTGTCGATCGATTCAGCGGATACAGTTGTTCAACAGGATGTCGATTAGCCTGCGTACATAGTGCTGAGAGCTTGCGGGAAACTGGTCGTGCGGATTTTATGCGTTTACAATAGAAATGTATGCAAAATAAAGGAAGAAGAAATACATTTTTTATTTCTGTCGATAGACACAGAGAATTTTTATTGTACGCGGAAGATCTGCCGCGGGTGGTCGCCCGATATATTTGGAACGATTCCGAGTGATTGCTGGCACAACATTAGCATCCGGTGCACATTCAGTGTACACCGAACTGTGGACATTGGTCCATAGGCACCTTTGGTAAATATAGAATGATCAGTGGGTAGGCAATCTTGAAGAGCGGGCAAATTGAAAGGGGTCGACTATTCACTGGATCTCAGTCGAATTTTCAGATAACAGTAGGACAGTGCCTACTCCGTTCCACTTTGCAGAAAGAAGGGACGCGGTTCGTCGGGCCGAGCATCGTCGCGTGACCACGTTATATGTACTATCAGCACCGTCACCACTAACATCGTCGGTACAGGCAACGTCGGCTACCTTGCTGAAACAGACACGCGCGGCCCAATCAATTCAACGTCAAACTTACCCCTTCAGGAAACTGTTCGCTCCTCGTCCCACTTCTATTAGGCCAGTCACGGCATGACGAGCCGATTCCTCTACGCCCCCTCTAACCCCACCTCATAACCCTTTTGAAATTTATTTTCATCCATTGCGTCCGTGTAAACGCTGCGGGATCACGTGCGTACACACCAAGCATGTGATAAAAAAAGATGATGTCGTTGTCCCGCTTTCTGCTTGACGAATCGCGACACATTCACGAAGTGGACCTCCAGTCATTACTAGGCTGCTCATTACTAGATTTTATACTACGGAAATAATGAAAATGCGACTTGAAATAGTGAAAAGTTTAATTCTTCTTGTAATTGCTGTAGAAAATGTTCTAATTGCTTTTTAATTCGCATACAAATATTTGACGATGAGCACGATAGAAGAATTAAGAGCTCCTCGTAGTTAAATATATTTGTTCACGATCGATACACGCTTAAGCCTGCGACAGATAATTCCGTATAGTTCGGAGTAACCGAACAAAAGTTATTTGACTTAGACGTAATTAGATGAGCCCAGAACTAATTGATCCAGCGGCCCTAACTCAGGCGATGTAATGGTCCTTCAGCCTCCACTTAACCTCTTCCGCATTTCTGGAGGTCCTCAATTCATCAGGTCTCTCGTTCTTACTTGCACCACCTTATGGATTTGATATACGTGACCCAGAGCCAACATCAATCTCCCATTTTCCAGGCAGCATGGTTCACCAGCTTCTCGGGACATTAGCTAATATAGTTAATCAATGTTGCTCAAGTATCTACCTAGCAGTTACTCGATCATTCGCAGAACAGTGCGTCATCGATTCCCCTCGCTGAAAACAGTCTCCACTTATTACTCCGTCGTGCTTTGTTTTACGCAATCATATATAGGTACGGTGACCATTCTATATTTCACCAGGCGCACAAATGTCTTGTACTCTTTTCCAGTCTAAATTTATTGTCGTGCTATTTCTCTCCAACGACACTATCATGGTCTCGAGAATCGGAAATACATTGTTGAAATACTTTTTAGGAACACTGTACTCACGCGGAGCATTCGGTGGTGGCTGTGCACCAAGTCGCGAACTGATTTTACACGAGAAAATAAATCGGAATATGAAATAAAGTTTTTTTTTACACGCGTTTCCATTTTCAGAGGAATTGACTTTGAAGATTGATCGGGTACACATGCGGCTGTGCTGCTCTCAATAACTTCATATTTTTCGGCGGCACATGTACCTGGCCGATATTCAAATTGAATTTTCTCGAAAACAATGGAGGGTAAAGTAACAAATTTGATTTGTGCGATTTTTTTTTCACACGCGAATTCGGACACATTTCGGAATCGTGCCTCCGGCTATGAGACCATTTTTTTATGAAATAAAGATCCATCGATCACGTATAATTTTATAATTTATAATAATATTATATAATTGAATAACATCGTTCGATAATAATGGGAATGACAAAAATCTACTGTTGGAGGGTTAACAAATTTATCTACTCCTATGGCAGTTGAAACTGTACGCGCAAGTTATTACCATAATCGTCTCCACACGGAATTGATATTTCTCCTTTGAGAGAAGCAAGAGTCCGTGAAAAAATGTGATTTCCATGTATTATACGTGGTTTCCGGTGGCACGGCGAGATTCAAGAGCGAGACAGCACGTAACAGTCGTTTTTCTCTGGGAGCGCGATCGGGACCGCGAGATAAATCAATGGAACGGTAATATTTATCGTATTCCGCGTTTCGTTCTGTTTGGGAGCGAGTCCGGTCACAGTATAATAAATATTAATAGGGTAGGGGGGTTCGCGCGTTTAGGGCACCTAAATATTCACAAAGGAGCGCCCTCGTACGCTCGGAATCACGAGTCCCGCCGGATTATTATCGTCCCGGCCCGTCACCTTCTTTCCTGGAGTGACTGTGCAACCCGCTGGAAAGGATTTTTTAACGATACTTGATGACGAGAGGTCACTCGAAAGAGTCGTCTCATTAATTCAGTACGTACTTGTGCCGTCGATTAGGGCCAGGGGGTGGGGCGCAATTCGATGAGCGAAGAGTTCGGGAAGGGGATAATAAGTAATCGAGTGGCTCGCTATGATTTTAATGAGTTCCTTGATGACACGAAGTCAGTCGTGGGGTGGAGAAGGGCCGATTGACAGTCGACAACGACCGGGGTGGAAGGGAGGGGTAGCAAAGACACCGTTTTCGCCAGGAGCAGCCCGGCTTTGACTTAAAAGTGCGACCGGGCATCGAATGGAAAAACCCCGGGGATAATACTTTCGCAGAAGTTCCAACCCCCCCTCCCCCCGTTTCTTCTAACGTTCTCCACGACCTGTCTCCCTGTTGCTCGACAGCTTGCCGGCTCTACGATTTTTCTGTTCGGTCATGAATAGCAACGAGTGGAAAAACAGGAAAGTTCCGACCGAGGCCAACTTTCCCACCCGAGTTTCTTCGGAGCTGCTGCGACTGCTTTCCGACCAGCAGCCCCTGTCGGGGGCCTTCTCGCGACGCACGATGCGTCGGCGATGCATCAAAATTAAGAAATCAACCTCTATAATGTGGAAAGCAATAATCCAATTTTGTATAGTCTCTGAAGAGAACACACAGGTATAGTACAAATACGAATTCTTTTTTGTACGAGATTCTGAGCGAGATTAATCCATGAATACCCAGATCTACTTCAGACACGTCTGGGTTAAATCTAAACGAAATCTAGGTTAATATAGGTTAATTATAGGTAAACTCTGGTTAATTTTGTGTCGTACAGTGAATGGTACAATCTACGTATAATACATAGATACTGCGGAACATTTAATTGAGGTACGTTCGAAATCAGTGACATTCAATGACCTCAAATGACCGTCGAATACAGACATATATCTGGATAATGAATTCGTCTGGAAATGGTCTACGCTCGTACCGAAATAAAGACGTACACCCAATATAGCCAGACAAAGATCAACTCGAGATCCCTGAAGCTCGCCACCCAGAGAGAAGACAAACACAAAGTAGGTTTTATTTGCGGTTCACATAAAGAATTTTAAACGCGTGCATATATCATCAGCATATGTATCCAAATGTTTTATTCGGCTCTGGTAGCTTGTAATGGACGAAGTCAATTTTTATTTTGCGTAAAGATCCGCAGACTAGTGATCTGGATATTTAATATTCATTGATGCGTGACAAACTAACAATCAGCCAAATCAGCTGGCATAGTTTGAATTTCACAAATTGAAACAGTCTCTAAAATTGTTTCGTTTATATTGAAATTAACAGAGAATATCCATATTTTCCAGTTTTGTATGATAACACTGTCCAACAATTTTCAACATTTTTTCATGTTTCCATATAACTGTTGGCTGGATCTGACAGAGTTTTTTGCGCTGATTCCGAATGTGGCCTTAATTTTTCTCATACACGCACAGTTTTTGAGAAATTTGAATTTGATAAAAAGACGTATTTTTCGAATTTGAACAAATATTGTGATGTTATTATATATGATATTGTATTGTTCTTTACAGCGAAAGATTCTCTAGTCTTTCCCGAAATCAGGGATGTGCAATAGTACGTTGTGCTTGTTTAAACAATCAATAAAGACGGAGATACACCACTTTTACACATATTTTTGAGGATATTTTTCAATTTATACAAAAAAAATAAGAGTCCAGTGGAAAATCGAATTACACCACGCGATAGAGCAGACTTTTATCTTGAGAAATCACCCTTCCAACTTTCCAACGTCGACGTTTTTTTTCGATCCAGAGAGCAAAACATCCGTGACCAACACGGGTTGCCGCCAGTGACGAGCACAGATATTTTGCTCTCTGGATCGAAAAAAACGTCGACGTTGGAAAGTTGGAAGGGTGATTTCTCAAGATAAAAGTCTGCTCTATCGCGTCGTGTAATTCGATTTTCCGCTGGACTCATATTTTTTCAGATAAATTAAAGAATATTATTAAAACACGATGCAAAAGTGTTGCCTCTCCGTCTTTAACTAATGTTTAAACATGTTTAAGGAATCATAATGTATTACTATTGTACAACACTAGTTTCGGGAAGTCTAGAGAATCTTTCGCTGTGAAAGACAATACAATATCTTACATAATAACATCACAATATTTGTTCAAAGTCGAAAAGTATGTCTTTCTTCGAATGCAAAGTTCTTAAAAACTGTGCGTGTAAGAGAAAAATTAAGGCCAGATTCGGAATCATCGCGAAAAACTCTGTCAGATCCAGCTAACAGTTACATGGAAACCTTGTTGTTGTTGTTGTTGGGCAGTGTAATATAAAATGCTGCTCGAAGAGGATCGAACGCGAACGTGTGAACATCTTAATCGGGGGTTGGTTGGCTCTCTGGAGCAAGAAGCGAGCGAGCCATCCCCGACCCGTGTTACAATCTGTTCCCGTTGATAAGCGTTGCGAATCGAAAACGTTTTTATTGGATAGGACGAGCTGACGGTCGACGGGTAATCGGCTCGATCGTGTCGCCATATAAAAACGTGATGTACACGGATCGGACTCGGGGTTTTCCGTGCCGGGGATGGGGGTGGGAGGCGGATTGTGGCGTTGGTGACGGCGTTGATGGTGAACTTGCTCGACGTTTTTGGTGTCGGTGGTCCACAAAACTGTCCTGTCGCGGCCGACTCGTCCTCTCTGGTGGCACAACGGCCCGGTAGAGTTGATAGGCTTGACTTTTTAAAGCGCGCCAACAGATGAAATTCCCTCCGGTTTAAATAGTCCGCCGCTACTACCGGAACTACCATCCAGCGGGCCGCACACCCGGGGCTAACACGGACACGTACACGCCGCCTCCGGTACACGGCCGAAAGGCGCACTCGTTCGATTTAGGTTCGCCGATTTAAATCAAGTTGATTTAAGCTTTCCCTCGACCGCGCGTATCCGGTTGACCATGCTCCCACTTTCGCGAATTCTGCTCTCCATCCCCCGAGCCCGCCACCCACCCCTCGGCTCGTCCACGTTCCTCTAATTCCAACGGTCACACCTCTATTTCTGCCAACTACACTCCCGGTCAAAACGATCCCCTGTGATATCTATCTTGAAGAAGAACGAACACATCAACCTTTATTAGGTTGTTGCCTACGAAATGTCCGATTTCAAATTCAACCGGCTTTCTAAATCAAAGTGAACACCAATGTTGGGATCTAACTAATTACTAGACTGCGGATTTTATGCTTTTATGACAAAAATGGGTACGTACAGTTTAAAACAGTGCGCATGTAAAAAGTATTTAAGAACGTCAATGTGTCAGTTTAAACTTAATAGGATAATTAAAAGAAGAATACTATTTTCATTTGGCTCCTGTAATCAATGCAAACATGTTTTATTTTGCAGAAAGATCCATAGTCTACTAATTACTAAACATGTGTAGGAAGAAGTTATCTCCGTACAGTGAGAATTCTGGTGAATGCCGCGTCGATAGTAACTGTAATGACGCGACGATTTGATATTAGTTACTTATTGATTTATTTTACGTACTTCATATTTTATAATTTGCGTTATTCATTATTCTTGGTTGACGTATTCAATTGAAAAGACGTGTTTGATCTCAGACGGAGATTTAAATGAGACAATTTAATTAATTATATTCAAGATAATTGGAATTAAACGTAAAACTATTGTGTTTACGGACGTGTTATTTGTAGTTACGACTTAATTCCTACACATGTAAGTATTGTGTGAGGTATTACTAAAATTATATAGAATGGAATTATTTTAGATTGGAAGAGATATGTAATTTTCGAATTAACACAGCTCCAATTTCAAAGTATTAAATTACACCTACACATATAATTAATAGACTGCGGTGTAATGTAAAACAATAACAGATTGGAAAATTTTAAGAATGTTCTAACGTTGTTTTCAATGCAACAAAATCATTCAGGAATGAAATCAATTTTTATTTCACTTCCGCTACTCACAATTAATGCAGAACATTTTTCTTTTCATGAAGATTCGCCAGTCTGATAATTGATTAACAAAACTGTTATTGCATCTAATAAGAAAATTTGTAGGTAAGAAATTCAACACATAGGTGTTGCCTTTTTGACTGGGAATGTAGAACCGTCTCTGTTGGCCCATTTGCCATCCACTCTCGCAGCATTTCCTTTTCATTCTATCAGTCACCGGTTCCTATAGTCCGCAGCCCGCTCTTTCGCGCTTCTTTTTCACTCGAGCATTGTTTCCATTCACAGAGCGCCACGCCGCGCCACTCTTCGACAAGGATCGATCGAACACTCGCGCCGATATCGATCTATGCGAATTCACGCGCACACGGACCGACAGATAGACAACGAATCGGTACTTATTGTGCATCGATAGCCGACTGATTGGAGAGTTACCGTGTATCCCGCGCGGAGCCCCGGCAAAGAGAACATTTAGGCTAATCGGTTTATTGAAGGCTCGAGTTTTCCGAAAGTGTTTAAGTTGCGCAAACAAGATGCCTGTGAAAGGTTCGCCGAGAGATACGTCGCGCAGAAGAGATACGTGTGTGTGAGAGTGTGTGCCAATTAATACGATGATACCGCGAAAGAAATATTTGTCGCGACGTTTACGTGTAATTCACCGTGTTTGTAAGGTGTGTAGAGATTCAGAGTTAACCGGTGTTTGATTTCCGCATAGTTTGTTTGACGAGGAAGTGGAAAGCTCACGGGAGCTTTTACTTCTCCGAGTATAATGGTTTCACGTTCTTTTTTTTTTAACGAAACCCGCGGAAAATGTTTAATCGAGTTTTTATTACGCTGACACCAGCCACTCGATCGAATAAATAAATTTTTTCTGTGGATCTGCTGTACCTGTGGATTTTCCAAGAATTATTTGCAGTTGCAAAACACTAACAAGCAAGTAAGGGTAAGACTTCAGAACCCCCCCCCTTCCTTTCGACATACGTCATTCTATTCGTTTTGACATGCTAAACACAAAATGTACGTGTCATTTTTGGCTGAAATGAATAGTTATCGAGATATTCGTGAAAAACTGCAGTTACTACACATTGAATTTTGTGTATACGTGCACGTCCGTCCTGTGCGTGTGTGTCAGCACGATGCGACCGCTCGTCAACTATAAACAAAAATAAAAACGAAATGGAAGTTTAGAACACGCAGACTGTAGGCTCAAAAGATTCATTCGCTACATTGACATCGAAACAAGCCGACGAGTGACCTCGGCAACCTTCTTAGAAACACTGGGTGGGCGTGTGTGGTATTATCGTAATATGTATTCACTCTTCATTATCGTACGTTTTAAAAAGTTCTCGCGGTATATAGACCGTTCAACGAACGTAGAAATATATCTGTAGAAACAGTTGACGAGCGGTCGCATCGTGCTGACGCACACGCACAGCACGGACGTGCACGTATACACAAAATTCAATTTGTAGTAACTACAGTTTTTCACAAATATCTCGACACTATGCATTTCAACCAAAAATAACACGTAAATTTTGTGTTCAGCATGTCAAAACGAATAGAATGACGTGTGTCGAAAGGAAGGGGAGGGAGGGCTTCTGAAGTTCAGCCCAAGTAACACATATCCCTTATTTTGATCTGTACATGGCGTACCCAAAGTTACATGAACATGTAGAAACAATTAATAAGTAATTCGTATTATCAAATAATGTTCTGTGATACGGTAAGACATCTCGTTTTCGTAGTGTAGTGGTTATCACGTGTGCTTCACACGCACAAGGTCCCCGGTTCGATCCCGCGCGAAAACAATTTTTTTCATATTCGAAAATTGATATTTACACAACAAGACTCGAGTTTTAATTATTTGTTGTGATAGCGAAGATTCTTAAACTTCAAATCTGTAATAGATTGAAAAAAATTGTTTTGATGCTTTTATTGACGTTGTGCTTTTACATCAGATTCTGAACTTCAAAATCAGTTTCAATTTATTATGTTACTAATTTTTTGTTCATCGAAATGATCGTAGTAGTTGCAATATTGATAATTTCGCGAGATTAATGGAAATTTGGTGTTGAGATACTTTTTGTACGCACTGTATTTCTTGTATCAACGTATCGTCGCCGATAATCTTTGACAGAGGAACGTTCGCAGACATCTACGGACAAATACAAATTGCGTAATCTCGACCCAAATGGCCTAACGCAGTTATCCCGGAATTATACAACCTAATCCAGATCTAACTCTACTAACCCAACCCTGATCCAATCTAGACCATTTAACGAACCTGCATCAGAGAATACTGGCCTAACACACACAGACACGTATATTCCGTGGCCTACTAACTCGTCTAACAAAGACCTAACCCAATCTAAACCATTTAACGAACCTTAACCACTGGATACAAGCTTAACACGTATCCCCAACCTTGCTGATTTGCCTAACACAATCTAAGGTACCTAATTTGGTAGAACAGTACTAACATTTCGAACGTGCTGGATCTGTAGGATCATAGTTTTTCCTCCAGCGTAGCCTGCCTAACCACTGTGAATATAAAAACACTCGCATACTTCTAGAGAGTCTCTCTCTCTCTCTTCTTCTACACACGGTGCAAGTCAGAGCACAATATTGATCTACCACCGTATCATGATTCATCATCAGAATCTATTTACCGAAACTCTGAGTGCATACTCGTACTCCCGACGTCCGGATACGCAACTCTACTTGACGTTTCAACTCGGATTAGTGATAGCAGGGTAATCGGCTTTCCTTGTTTTATTTACTCGGCGCGCGCGCGAACTTTGGTATATTTCATATGAAAAATGAGCCTGCTTGGCTTATATTTCGCATCGGATCGGAACAAAGCGTCTCAGAAATTCATGCCGGAAAATACATGAAATTCGTATGCATAATTTAAAATTCGATTGAACTTGTGCGTGAAAGGACCCGCTTCAAATCGCTTCGGAACGGATTTGACCATTGTTTGAATTGTTCCGAATAATTATACGTTATTTGCTGTAAATAATTCATTGTTCATTCAAACATCGATTGCAGAATTATTCGAATTGATTAAGTGTCCGAAAAATTTTGACTAGTCTTCTACGAATTCTGATTCGAAATAAAATGATATTCACGCGATGAAATTTGAGTTCTATGGCAATCACCGATACAGTTTTTATCAACAACATTTTACCGAATCCAGATTTGACCGACAATAACTTTAGCCGAAAACGTCTTTAACCGAAAACGACTTTGACCGCGATGAATTTGATCGCCAATAACTTTGGCCGACGACGAATTTGACCGACAACGTTTGTTCACAGCTCCTATTATGCTCGTATAATGACAAACAACTCGATCCCGCTAACATGTTTCATTTATTTTTCTACTAATATTCTGCCTGTACCCTTACGCTCTTACGCAGAGTCATGGGAAAGAGAGCTAAACATTCTTAAGGATGCTGATTGGTAAATGCAACTTCCAGCAAGAACCAATCAGTGCTTTTCTTCCTCATCACGTACAGTCAGGAAGTCGAATTCCGAAAGTCAATTCTCAGCTTTCGGACAAGCAATACTACTGAAACCGCGGGTAGACAAGTACAACAGACCGGTCGTTGTCTTGTCAATCATTCAGTACTAGTTTCAAGACTTGCATTGCGGTATTTCGTTATCCAGTGGACAGGACAACCGCGTTAGATTCCGCGCCGCATCAAACGAAATCGCGTGCGCTAGCGTCTAAGGCAGGACCTGCTAGAATTGCCTTACTGACCAGTTCACTAGCAGGTCCGGGACAAAACGCTTCTATAACGTATCCCCTTTAATCCGAACAATCGTTGTCCTTTGCGATCAGTTAAACCATTTAACCGGCTATCCAATATTAATTTTCCGGGTAGTAGCAACCTGACCACTATCATCCTGTTTTTTCTCTGGCTCGCATTGGATTTATTGATAATCCTGAGTGTAGCTGCAGGGAGGGTGACGAATCGCTGAACCATGTTCTATGGCAATGCAACTTGTACAACGAGGAAAGGCTCAAATTAATGAATAAACTCTACAAAATAAATTTCCAGCTTCCAATGGATGTCTCAATATTAATAGCTAAACCAAATGTCAGAGCTTGTCACTACATGTTATCATTTTTTAAGAGCTGTGGTCTTAAAGTACAAGTTTTGTCTATACTGTACCAACTAATCATATATCTGTATTAAAATATCTGCGTATCTCTAATATACCGCATTCTATTTTGTAATTATTATATTCTGTTTTGTATATGGCGTATTTCGTTTTTTTTGTAATTATGTTGACATAAATCTCATGAGATTTTCTAAAAAAAAAAATATCGTGCGAGGGCATACGCGAGTTGACGTGTCCGCAATCTTGCCGGGCTCAAGTCTTACAAACTTGAGTGGATCCGCCCCCGCGAGTGTCCCTCGAACAACACGATTTAACAACGATTTTAGATTCGTTGTCGATCAAAATCGTTGTCAATCACATTCGCTTTCGTTTAAAGGTGTCGGTCAAATCTGAAGTCGGTGAAAACCGTGCCGGGGAAAGTGTCGGTGATATCTATAGGACCCATGAAATTTATATTCGACCATCTTCGGAGTCCAAGGTTACGCCACGAAATTAAAAAAGATATCCTAGAAGAAACAAAATTCGTATAACAACGTGACAACCATACCCGGTGTATCCTATTGTTCCTTGATCACGCACAGACTCCTCGAACATCAATAGTGTCCGTGACTGGGTCAGCAGTGAATCAGCGCGGTGGAGATTTAATTGATCCATATATATTCCAGCCTCCACATCCTGTCGGTTGTTTGATTTCGAAGAGTGTCGGGATAAATCGACTTGGGGGTTGAAAAGAAACTCTGCCATTAGCGGATCGGTGGGTTTCGATTGAGACATATTGCAAATTGCAATAACTCACCGCGCTCCTTGACCGGTTCGAGCAGTTCCAAACTACTCTGGGGGTTGAATCTAGTTCAGGAAGTTCATCAGTCTTCAATTATACATTCTCGCGGGTGCGCTGCTAGCCGGGGTGGCTGGAAAAGAAAAGATCTGGGCACGCGAGGACCATAACTAGAAAAAGAAGAGGCAGCGATTCGAGGCATCCTTAACCTCCGGCGAACGTGTGTCGGTTGCAAGAAGACTTTCTGGTCGGCTGGTTGGTATCACCTGGTCCAACGTCTTGCGCCACAATGTGGCGGTAATTCAACTTTGTACCTGACTTACGCGCATGGCGCATACTAATGGTTCGCGAGGAAATGCATCAGCCGAGGCAGCTACGGGTGCTGGAAAGATGGAAGTGAGTGTGGGAAGGGCGCGACCTTAAAACTGTTCGGTAGAACGATGGCGGAGTGCGTCGATCACGGACCTAAAGGGTTGTGCACGATTCTGTTGGGCTGAGCTGAAAGTGTTAAAACTATAGGCGACTTAAATACTAGCTACCTAATATTGGTAAATTAGTAAACAAAATCAATTAAAAAGTTATTCCTATCCGCTGATAATTATCGAAATATATATATATATATATATATATATATATATATATATATATATATATATATAATTTTCTTAATGCATTGTAATAATAGATTATAAAATGATTACAAAATATATATATATATAATCTATATAATCTATATAATATATATATAATCTATTATTACAATGCATTAAGAAAATTCATTTATTTATACCGAATTTATAGATCGTCATTATCTTTGAACTGCTCAATATAAAAAGATAACGCTGTTAATAGCAGAAGAACATGTATTCTTTCCTGACCATTAACCCTTTGCACTCAGGGAGCTACTTGAACTCAAAATTTAAACATTTCTTCCGACTTAGAATAATTCCATTCTATATTAATTTTATTCATTTTCCGAATATAAAATTGATAATATACCTCATACATTACTTAAATGTTTAGTAATTAATTAGATACCAACATGTTTAATAATTTGAACAATATTTAGAATAATGCTTTAGAGCAATTGTTATTAGTAACTCTGAGTCACCACTTGAGTACTAAGGATTAATAATATCGTGTTGATATTATTCAACGAAACTTTATACATTGCTGATAAAAGCACTTATCATTTTTCAAAACACATCCTTTACAATAACAAATACGTAGAAACAAAATGATTACATACGTGACAGTTATACAGGGTGTCTCAAACTTCCTTCAACATCCGGAAATTAGAAGGTTGTTGATTTCATTTGAAGCAACATTTTCCCTTGCAAAAATGGCGTACGCGGCTTTGTTAAGAAGTTATTAACAAAAAATACGGACCACTCAGAGCGCGACCCAAACGCGTGTTGGCACAGTCGGCTAATTGACAGTTGACGCGCCAGGCGGACTGTGCCAAGAAGCGTCTAGGTCGCGCTCCGATTGGCCTGTGTTTTTCATTAATAACTCCTTAACAAAGCCGAGGATGCTATTTTTGCAAAGGAAAATGTTGCTTCAAATGATCTCAAGAATCTCCAATTGCCGGATGTTGAAGGAATTTTGAGACATCCTGTATACACGGCAGCACTAATTTAACCACTGAACATGGTGGCAGTGAACCTCCCCGTCCCCGGTGGCAGCAGCACCCCTCTCACCCATAAATCTACTTTACGCTGAGTCCTTTAGGTCCGTGGTGTCAATCAGGTCAGGAAACGGTGCAACCGGCGTAGTATTATATTCAACCATGACGTCCCATCGCTGATACATGCCACCATACTGAGCCTTCGTTTCCTTTCATCTGGCAGCCAGTTGTCTCGTTCCCTTCTCTCTCCCTCTCTCTCTCTCTCTCTCTCTCTCTCTCTCTCTCTCTCTCTCTTCCTCTCACATCCCTTTCCATCCATCTCTCCCTCACGCTCTGGCTGGCAATGCAATTTCAAATTAATTATGCATCGAACTACACTGGCTGTAGGCAGGCGTCGAGTAATATTCCGGCAGTTCACGCCTTCGTGGCCGAAAGAGGCAGCTAATAAACCGGCATCAATTAGCCGACACGCTATACCTCAGCTGGTACACGATATCTGCGGTATTCTGAATTAGGCCTGCCCTTGCGAACAGAGGCAGCCTCTGTGCTCCCGTTAATTGCTCCCAGCCGAGCCTCAATTTTGACGCGTTTTGGCGAATCAATGTCGATAGAATGATAGCCTGCCATCCGATTACGAATACGGGATATCAACTATTTCGCAGTCGATGTGGATAGACGATCGCGTCACATTTGTGGTCCACGATTTCACATTCGATTCACGGTTAATTAATTCATTCTACTTTCATCTTTCTGCACGTTCGCGCGACAGATTCGTCGCACCGTTCGTACCATCCCTGGCAATAATTGTGTACGCGACGACCGTTTCATGAGAAACATTGTGTTGTGCTAATGTTCGCTAATTTACAGATCGATTGCCGTTCGAAGCAGAAATAGCTGACTTCTCTAAAGGCGAATTTACGCTTTTCAGTTTGGGGTTGTATATGAAAACATTTTTATTCTTAATTTCGTATGAGATACTTGTTATGCAGGGTGAGTCACGAAATGTTTGTACCTCAAATATCTTTGTTGTTTCTAAAGATACGTAAAATATCGGACAAAGTTGAATGGTACAATGGGGCTGACACGATACAAAAAAAAATTTTGTTTTTATGTCATTTTTTGGAGATATCAAGGTCACCTTGACTTTCTTAAATGGAACCACCCTTTTTTAAACACCTACAATGATAGTCCCTTTCATTAGGAATTCAGTGACTGTAATTATTCCAAGGTCATTCAAGGTCAAGGACAGAAAAAACGTATAAAACTAAAATATGGAAGCAGCATACCTGTATTTTATAAATGTTCGAAATGATGGCCGTCTGCGTCGATACATTGTTGTAAACGAGCTCTGAAGGAATGTTGAACTCTGATAAGTGTATCCGACGTGATATTCGTACATGCTGTGATGATACGCTGACGCATATCTTCAACTGTTGTTGGAGCATCCATGTACACGGTCTCTTTTAGCAGACCCCATAAAAAGAAATCCAGTGCATTTAAATCAGGTGAACGTACTGGCCATGAAACTGTTCCGCCTCGTCCAATCCATCGGTTTGGATATCGAGAATCCAATGTTTCTCTTGCTACTCGTGCATAATGAGCAGGAAAACCGTCATGTTGGTACCGCATATCGTAGCGATTTTGTAAAGGGACATCTTCTAACAAAATTGGCAGATCTTCTTGCAAAAATTGAGCGTATTTCTGTCTGAAATGTAGTCCAATTACTTTGTCGTTCAAAATACCACACCACACGTTTACGCTCCATTTTCTTTGATGATCAATTTCTCGCAGACAGTGCGGATTATCCACAGACGTTTGGTACAAACGTTTGGTGACTCACACTGTATATAAGTTCGGTGAATTAACCATTCAATTTTATACTGCCATTAAAAATGTTTCAATCTTCCAGCAGTTAATCGTTCGAAGACATTGAAATCTACATTGGTTTTGTTAATGTACAACCATTAGAGAACAAATATTTATACAATAAATTTCGCCTGTTTCCAGGAAATTACGAATTACAAAAGTGTTTAAGCGTCAGGGCAGGATGAGGGGTGCGCATTAATCGAAAACGAAAGCATTCTCGCGATCATGGACGGGAAGTTCGATTTTCCGAGCAGCGACATATATCAACCGGAGGAATCAATGTTCAATAAACTGCGCTGCGAATATAATGTTTATGAATCATGGTGGCCGAACGCAGCGATAACACGTTATTTACCTGGATAGCAGTCGCGGTCTGAATTCGAAACCGCGAAAATATCGTAGATAAAGCAAACTCGGCGGTGTTTTTCGTAAAATACGACAGATTCGAATGTCCGACGGTTTCTTCTTCGAAGACCGAACGAAATCGGGCGCATTATTATCGCGAACTTTTAAAATTTATACAGAGGGGGGGGGGGGGGTAACGAACGGTATCACATGCGCTCTCGTCATTTAATAGTATACGTGAACGTATGCAATAACGGCCGGCGATAAATCAGAAGGCAAATAGATACGCGACCGGCAAGGAATAAAGGGGTAATAATCGTAAAACATGTAAGAGTCAACCGTGAAAATACATTTAGAACGAAATCAAGCGGGTATAACGGCGAGGATCAATTCTGTGACTACGTACCCTCGAGGAAGGAGCATTTCATGCTAGCTAACTCGTAAAATAACTCCAAACAAGTCCTGATAAATTGTAGCCGTCACAGCACGTGCGAAGCGTTCTCCATTAGTTACGTTTCCCGCCAGAATGTGCGCCTGTCTTTTCGTGAAACACATGCTCTTGCTACTATCAGACGTCAAAATTTGTTGCACACGTGTTACCAACTATTGGCGAACGCGATATGTATTCCGTTAATAAATTTATTCCGTGGATGGACTCTCGTTTCGTGCGAGACCGCAAGAATATTAAAGAATATACAAGAATATACAGGATCATACAAGAATATACTAGACTATACAAGAATATACACGAACATACAGGAATATACAGGAACATACAAGAATATACAGGAACATACAGGAACATACAAGAATATACAGGAACATACAAGAATATACAAGAATATACAAGAATATACAAGAATATACAGGAACATACAAGAATATACCAGAATATACTAGAATATACTAGAATGTTCAAGAATATACTAGAACATACAAGAATATACACGAACCTACAGGAATATACAGGAACATACAACAATATACCAGAATATACAAGAATATTCAGGAACATACAAGAATATACAAGAATATACAGGAACATACAAGAATATACCAGAATATACCAGAATATACAAGAATATTCAGGAACATACAAGAATATACAGAAACATACAAGAATATACAAGTATATACAACATTATACAAGTGTATGCAAAAATGTACAGGAACGTACAAGAACATAATAGAATATACAAATATATACAAGGTCATACAAGAATATACAGGTACATACAAGAATATACATGTAAAAAAGTTGTTTTTATTCGAAGTTCTGAAGCAGAACGTCCCCTTCATAACAGCGTCCTGGACAATCGCGTGCCTTCCCCTGGAATCAAATCATCGAATGTACAAAGTAATACGTGATCCCCCGGGGAATATTCCGAACCCTTCGGGCACGAGACCGCTTTGTTGAGCTCTCGTCGATTCGTTTCGTGCCTTTTCGAGTTCTCGAGTTTTATTTCGATTTTCATTACCTTTGAGGGCGGTGCCGGTGGGAAATATATGACCTACTGCTCGCTAATACTTCACGTGAAGTAGCGTGGGCGAGGATCGTTTATCTAGGAATGCAGCTAATCCATCGGTCGGCGGCTCGAAAATAAAATATGTTTCGTGAAAGCATGATGAATCTGGGAAAGTGTTTATCTTAATACATCATCCCCTAAAGTTGCCTATTTCCTGAACGCCTTCGGACATCCGCCGTTAACCTTTCCAGCTCTTTCTCAACTTCCAACGTGCTTGATCCATGACTCTTTTTTATCTTTCCAGTCAAAATTGATCCATCACAACTTTTCACCTGTTCTAACTTCGAAGTTCTATTCCAACGTTTTATAATTCTTACTGTAATATTTATTTTGATATAGTAGCTTATTCTAAGATGTTTGATGAAAATATTATTATAAAAAAAATTGGAAACTAGTTCACTAGTTCCAGTGTAAAGAATTCCCTTCAGATAAGAGGCTCTTTATTCGAATTGTTTAATATCGACTGATTCATGATTATTTTAATTCATGGTAGTGTGACAGTCGTTCAATATTAACGTTCATGTACCGAATCAGTATTGGCAGGACAAAACATACCAACTTTTTTTCTTTGGTCCATTGTTCAATGGGGGGGGGGGGGGGGGGGTAAACTGCGCACATTTCGGACATTAAACCGTTTTTCATGTGGTATAATCTGCGTGGAGAATAGATTGTGCATGAAAACCCGCGCACAATGACTCGAAATTCAATCTACTGAATGGGATCTATTGTTTTATGAGCAAGGGAAATAAAATTCCCAAATGAATACTTTTTCATATAGAGAGAAAACATGAATGGCATTACAGCCTGGATTTGTTCATACTATATTCGAAATAAAATGCAAATCGATCTGTAGTAGTTAAAATGAATGAAAAACGATCTAATTATCACAGAGAAATCTTTTTGTCAGTGAGTGTACACACTGTTTAGAACTGTCGATCTCTTCCGAGGTGGCTAGCAACCCACAGAGCGATATTTCCGAGGCCATCTTCGTCGGCTCTTCCTGGAGATGCGATTATCCTTCGCCTCGTTAAAAGTGCGCGAACTCATAGCCGCGGCGCATGTCAATGTCCCGGCAGTTTACGGCGCGGGGGTGGCATCTCAATAAACATCGCCGGGGTGGAGTATTAAATTTTCAGTCTAACTTATTAAAATATTTATTGCCGGGGACTTTATTCGTCGGGGCGTTTATTAGAAAGTCTCCGCGTGTAAATTGACTTGTTCATTAGTTGAGTCGGGTCCTAGGTATTGAGTACGGTTTACAGGCCGGTTGGCCCGACTGCAGAATAGAGGCTGGCGAGAATCGAACACGACAGATGTTGGACAATACATCAATAGACACCAGGAGCTTGAAAGCATCAAATCGTTGAATGGCGGGTTAGTCCCGCACGGTAATTTCGGTTCAGCGCCGAACTTGTTGGTTTGTGCACCCATAAACCACCCCTCCGATCCCTCCCTGCCTGCCTAGAACTGCCGACGGTCACGGAGGCTGATGGCGATACCATGGGACAATGTATCCTGTGGGCAATGACGTGCTCTGCGTCCTGAGGTCGCTGTTATGTGATCCTGTCGGCGCGGAGAGGATTAACGATGCTTCCCGGCCTACGGGAACGGATTTTACTCGAACGTGTGAGAACAAGGACACACGGCGGCCCGACGCGGTGCATAGGTCATGCTAGTTCATGATGAAATTGCTGCAGCGGTTCCTGGGGCCGAGGGAAACGACGATTCCGCGGACGATGCCGCCAGCTTTGCGGGAAATGCTTCTCTGCAGACTTTCCCGGCGGCAGACCGGTTCGATGCCTTTCCCTAATCCGGTTGCGAGCCGATGCGTGGACGTTTCGACAGCCATTCTGTTTCCTCTGAAGAAATTCCTGCGTTCACTCTATCTAGTTTCAATGCTTGTAGACCGGGAAACTTTAATTTCATCTTTAACTGCCTTGTTTCTCGAATAGGGTGTCACTTCCGGTAGCCAGACTGAGAAAAAGAAACTTTTTTCTTGAAGGGAACCTACATTTTTCGAAATGACTCTAAAAGATGTTTAAAGAATGCTCCCAAACACCATAGTAGCACACAAACATTAGGGTGGACCTTATTTTTCGACTAACGAATTGTTTGTGGGACAACCCCTAGAATTGTGCCACTGGATGAAAAAGTAATCTGTGCCACAATTCTAGAGGTTGTCCCATAAAAAAATCTGCGATATAATTTTCGCCAAGAATTACTAAGGTCTACCCTAACAAACATCCAAATGTCGAATTTGATAGCATAGATAATCGCTATCAAAATATGTCCCGCGAGATTTTTGATCGCCTCGCATGTAGAGACGGCTCAGCCTAACTATGATGGAATTGCTCTCATCACCAGTTGACGACAATGACCGAAGAACGATAGACGAGGAAGGTAGAGGCGAATTGTGTGACGAAGAGATCGAAGTACAATGAACAAACACGATTGCAAGCTCGCGAGAATGGTACAGCGCAACGTGAATGTGGAAAAGAGGGGAGGAGGAGAGCGAAGGTGAATATAAAGAGGGTGAGAAGGAGATGGATGTCTGGTTGTAGCAGAGAACTGAGCCGCGTGGGACAAGAGTGGCTGTTCACTCTTGTTCAGCCCGTGTCCACGCGCGTGCACAGAAACTCTGTCCATCGCAGACTATCACTGATGCATCAGACTCTCACCTGCGTCGTCCTGCCGTTCTCACCCGTTCGGAAAGCGTCTCACACCTTGGTTGCCTGCGGCGCTACCCTCGCCTCGGCTTCTCTACGCTTCTCATCCCTCCGCCCAGCCCTCTCTCGTACAGGCTCATTCACCGGAGCACTTCAATTTGCATTACGTCCAACCGCGCATAGTCGAAGGATCAATTAAATTTCTATTAAGCCGAGCAGCCTTTTCCGAGCCCGCCGGGTACTCGCCACGCCGCCGCCGCTGCCGCTGCCGCCGCTCTCTGCGCCGCGGCACCCAACGCACGCGCCATTTATCGAATGAATTATTTGCTTTGTCTCGAGCACCGTGCCCCGGGAATTATTTATTTTCCGAGCGCAAAGTGTAAATCGCCGAGATTGTTTTCGACCGTAAGTGGAAATCCGGGGGACAATCAGCCGGATAATCGGAGACGACCATCCGATATCCATGGATATTTGTAATTCGGTACCGACCACCCCCGATTTCCACTCGTTGCACTTGTATTGACTTTTTATTCCATTAGCGGTTATTCGAGCACCGACGATTTTTCTTCTTTTTAATAAAAGATATCGACTTTTCAACGGCACTCGTAAACAGGCTAATGAAATTAATTAACGTGTCCCGTGAATTATTACAAGTGACGGAAGCCTTCCTCAATTATGCTTACTCGAAATTGCCAGCAATAATATTCACATAGTTTTTGCAACAGGATAGCTTCTTTTAATGATGAACCTTACGTCTTGGAAATGAATGACGTCAAAATTTGTTGGACACGTGTTACCAACTATTGGCGAACGCGATATGTATTCCGTTAATAAATTTATTCCGTGGATGGACTCTCGTTTCGTGTGAGACCGCAAGAATATAAAAGAATATACAAGAATATACTAGAATATACTAAAATATACTAGAATATACAAGAATATACTAGAATATACAAGAATATACAAGAATATACAAGAATATACAAGAATATACAAGGATATACACGAACATACAAGAATATACAAGAATATACAGGAACATACAGGAACATACAAGAATATACCAGAATATACAAGAATATACAAGAATATACAGGAACATAGAAGAATATACCAGAATATACAAGAATATACAAGAATATACAAGAATTTACAAGAATATACAAGAATATACAAGAATATACAAGAATATACAAGAATATACAGAAACATACAAGAATATACTAGAATATACTAGAATATACAAGAATATAGTAGAATATTATAGAATATACAAGAATATACAAGAATATACAGAAACATACAAGAATATACAGAAACATACAAGAATATACTAGAATATACTAGAATATACTAGAATATACAAGAATATACTAAAATATACTAGAATATACAAGAATATACAAGAATATACAAGAATATACAAGAATATACAAGAATATACAAGAATATACAAGAATATACAAGAATATACAGAAACATACAAGAATATACTAGAATATACTAGAATATACTAGAATATACAAGAATATAGTAGAATATTATAGAATATACAAGAATATACAAGAATATACAAGAATATACAAGAATATACAAGAATATACAGAAACATACAAGAATATACTAGAATATACTAGAATATACTAGAATATACAAGAATATACTAAAATATATAAGAATATACTAAAATATACAAGAATATACTTCTTTTAATGAACGTCTTGAAAATTTTGAAACATTATCGGGTCTGTGCTGTTTCTTAGATCCTATAGTTTCACGATTTCTTTGTTATAAGTGCTCATAAATCGCAGACGACAAAGGATGTCAATAAATTCGCAAGAAAAAATGTTTTTTCTCCAAACAAATGATTTGTTCAAACACCGCTGAAATTCCTCGGGATGATCGCGCGTTATTTACGTTCCGTACACGAAGCGAAATTCATTCCGCGAAAGACGCGGCGAAAAAGTCCGATCGAAGAGGAAAGCGCTGGAGAATCTAACAACTTCTCGCGCGCACGCCGAACCCGGAACAAATTTTAATTCCGTTTCCGCTGGGCACGCATTTCATTGGCTTCCGGAAAACTTGCCTCCGCTCGTCACTCTGCTCCGAAGATTTTCAGTTAAGCAAATTCCCATTTGCGGGAGAAATTATTCGATGTTAATCTCCGGACGGTTTCGAGCGCGTAAGAAGCGCAATCAGTGCTCGCATCCTAGCGCCACAGATCCCCCGTGCCCGCATTATAAACTGCGGATTAAACCTGTGAATCAAAGTGATTCCGACTGGAACTTCTGTAGACGAGATTTGAACGGAGACCATTGAAATCATCGACGCTGGTCTCGGCAACTCAAGGTTTGATCGACGACGTCTTCAACATTTCACAGACCCTAGATATATTTGATCGACAACGTCTTCAACATTTCACAGACTCTAAATTTGATCGACGTCTTCAACATTCACAGATTCTAGATTTGATCAGCAACGTGTTCAACACATCATCGACTCTATATTTGGTGAAAACAGTGTCAACGAGATATCAGTGGGACACGATTCGAACGATAGAGTATCTAAACGTGGATGAAAACAAAAAAGAAATGGAGGGACTGGGTTCGGAGCGACGGACACGTCGAGTATTGTAAACGATCCGGAGTACATCACCAGACATATCATATAAATGATTCAGGTAACGTCTACCCCATATGTCGGACAATTTTTTTCACTGCCGATTGATTTTATTATCCAGACCTCGGATGTCCGAACGACGGGATTGACTTTTTTCCACGTACGGTCGAGGAAATAGCTTTTTCCTCCAGGATGGGCTTACTTTGGATACTGTGAGCTCCGGATCGTAAGTATGCCGGTTTTTATGCGTGTCGCCATATGGTAGATATTTCCGCTTTATCGCTGCGAACGGTCGCATTCGTTACCCTCGGTAATGTATTCTCTGTGTCATTATGATTTTCAAAGATTTTCATACTGTTCACCCGGCACGCAATTGTTGAATCATTTGATTGAATGATTGATTAATTGAACAAACACGATATTTAAATAACAGTATTCAAATAATCATTTCCAAGTGTAGGTTTTACAGAGAACGAAAACGAACCTAAGTAATTTCGTTCGAGTTCCGTTAGGAGAGTGCGCCGTTGGTAACCAAACTAATTTGCCAGGATAACGTCGGAAACTTTTTCATTCGTATCGAGTCAGAGAAGAGCGACCGGAACATGGCCGCTATTTAAAGGCATCGCTGTTTGTCACTAGGGAAAAGAGTTGATGGATACCGGGAGCGTATACATGTACAGGGTGGTTCGCAGTTTAGTATCAATTTTTAAAAAGAAAATTCAAATTTCCCTGAAGAAAATCACATCGAAAACAATCGATATGTAACAACAATTTCTCTTACGTCAAGGAAATCACCTAGAAAACATAGCGCCAGTTAAAAATAAGCTGAGAAGGTTTACTCGAGTTCTCGTTCAGACTGTTTCTCCAATTTCCAATGGTGTCATTTGTAGACCATCGAAAACTGATTAATTTCTGTACGAAATACTTTTTAGAAGGGCCAGAAAAAATGGTGGGGAGTAAATTGCAGGCCACCCTGTATATATGTATACCGGCAATGGCATCCTTTACGAAGAGCGGTCGCAATTCGATCACGATAATCAGGGATTACCCAGCAAGCTGAGAGACAGGAGGGCAGGGGTCGAGCTTATACCCATTCCCTTGAAACGCGGAAACGTGAAAACCTCCGTCACCCGTCCGGCCCTATGACGGATCAGTGCGGCAAATAACCTTTTTGCAATCCCCTACTGTCTTGGTTCCCCGATCGTGCTTTCCTCCGCAAAGAGCAAGACAGGGTTCGAGGTAACCATATGGCGTTCCCGATAAAAACCGATGTACCAGCACTGGCAACGCGCCGTAAGGATTCATACTAAGTCCTTCCGAGGCTGTAAAAAAGACGGCTCGACCGGAAGAGACCCGCTATCGAACCTTACACTCGTGATCCCCACTGCAGATAACACGTACGGAAATCGGCTAACTTCACCAATGGATTACGGACTTTTATGCAAAATAAAAAGCACCTATTCTAGACGAATCACTTTCAATCTTTCATAATTAGAAACTTTTTTTTTACAAAAAGCCCATCCCAATTGATATTATGTATGAATTTTATACTGCACCGTGATACTTCGCCATTTACATTTTTATAGAAACACTGAGAGGCACAAGCAGCAATTAAAATTTCATTTTCTTCATTATTGATTTCCGCGAGTCGAATATAAAATTGAACGGTGTGCATTAAACTCGATGTATTACAAGTTTTTGGAGGATTTCTTCTCTGATACAGAAGCAAAAAATTCGTAATTGATTTTATTGTGAATTTCAATTCGTTATTCATCTGAATTTAATCGAAACATTCCTCGCGTGTACGGTGTCGATTCCTCTTCACAAAAAACGATTTTTAATCTTCGAACTTTTGAACGAATAAATTTCTGTTTTATATGATCGCAGGTAAATCCGCACGTATCGCGAACAGCCAGAATTCACAGTCTAATGAACGCAGTTAATTCGCATATAAAATGAAAAGGTTTCCGCGATGGTTCACACGACCGAAAAAAAATTCCAGCGTGAATGGAAAAAAGTCTGGCTGCGTGTACAGCGCTCGGCAATGGGCAATTAATACAATTAACCAGAATGAATCGCAAGAACTCATCGATTACAGTTTCTTTTCGAGCCCCGGCGCATTTTGGAGGGTTCTGTTTCTGAGTTCGCAGCCATACCCAGCATGCAATTCGTTCCGCGTCGCAGTACATTTGCAAGCCTTCTGTCTGCGATTGGCTGGCACGCGTGATTTATTACACGCATGAAAAACAAATATCCATCCAACAATGCCGTAGTGTCTTTTTTTATTCGAAAATAATAGCGCCGCGTACATGGATGGTGTCGATTCGCGAACCGCGCTGTACAGGGCGCTTTAAAACATGTCGCAACCACTATACCGTGTTTCTGCAACTCTGAAAAATTGATCTTGACTCTTTTCCAAGCTAAAATATTGTTTTTCTTTTATTCTACCTTATACAGTGATGCGTTACCCTACGGGCAAATCCCCAGGACCCAAGCAAAACGGGGGTCCCTTACACAAACCAAGATACAACATCCAAATTCTACGTTTTTCCCCGGGGCCCCGAAATTCTACTTTCTCTTTTTTTCTACCTGTCAGTGATTACATCGTCAAAAAATTTTAATCTAAACGTGTCACAAATAAATAAATAATACTTATACCTAGTAAAGCTATTAAAATTAAATTAACAATCCGCTCTGTCCAGATTAAAGAAAGAAAAAAAATTTCTAAAAACTACGTATAAAAACCTAATAAAAGGAACAGAAAAAAGAAAAAGAAACTGTGGGAGCGGACCCACGACAAGAAAAGAAATTCTACTTTGCCCAAGGCCCCAACCGTTTCTAACGCGCTATTGTGACCTTATATCACTCATCTCGAAGAACAAAGGCTCCGAAAACCATAGAATTCCTGGGATCCATTAAAAAGCAACTTTACAGTTTCCTAAACTATTCAGTTCATGCGTCTACAGGGTGCCCCAAAAAGAGGTAGGCAAACTGTATGCGTATCAAGAGCATGGAGAGATTCCTCTCCAAGAAAGTTCTATAGGAGGTTTATTTATACAGGGTGTCCCAAAATTCGTGTACTTCAAGGAAATGGGAGGTTCCTTAGGTCATTTGAAGCAACATTTTCCTTTACAAAAATGATGTCGGCGGCTTTGTTTAGGAGTTATTAACGAAAAACACGGACCAATCAGAGTGCGGCTATAGCGAACGGAGTCCGAGTCAACGACAGGTCCCGCTTAGCGTGGCGGTGCCAATGGCCGAGCCAGAATCGATCCGCTGTAGCCGCGCTCTGATTGGTCCGTGTTTTTCGTTAATAACTCCTAAACAAAGCCGCCGACGTCATTTTTGTAAAGGAAAATGTTGCTTCAAATGACCTAAGGAACCTCCCATTTCCGGGAAGTACACGAATTTTGGGACACCCTGTATAGTTGTTTATTACTCAACAGTTCTTTATTTTCTGACGTTCGCTAATCAATGTTATTAACCAGACGAATATTGGTTTTTAATGGCAAATCGATCCTCGGCTCGTAATGGCGACCAGCAGCAGACGATCGATCAGCACCAACACATCTAAATATTTAAATTACAGTTACATATTTAACTTCCCTATAAAATCGGGAAGTTAATAAATACCTACAGATAGGTTTGAAAGAAGTTGTTGCGTGTGGATCGAGGTGGTGGCAATGGTAAATTTTATATCGAATGTTGTCTCAGATAAATAATTAATTAATTTATCGATCGTTATTTATCTTTCAGATATTATGAATTTTTATTCTCGGCGCAAGGTTCGCCGATTAGTCCTCTTTCGCCGATTAGTCCTCTAGCGGGTCTAGGACGAAACACTTCCTTTCTTTTCCTCCTATTAAACATTTTTAATAGCTAACGTGGTTTTTGAACCGGAAGATTCATATCCGAGAGAGAGAGAGAGAGAGAGAGAATCAAGCGTTTAGTATTCCTACAATACAGCTATTTTGTTATGTAGAAAAATGATCGAACCTTGCGCTGTCTCAGATGACGTGCTTCTCGAAGAAGGGAAAGTGACCAAAGGATGCCGTTCCCCCGTTAGCAGAAAACACGGCACACCATTATTCCGGTAGCATCTGCGAAAAGGAAGTGACGGGCTCGAGAAAAAGTAAATTCCGCGGCAATAACTTGTATTCGCGGGCGGTTCTGCTCGGCAAGGTTCTGGGCAGGGTCCAATTCTCGGCTGGGGTAACTTCAGGATGACTCGGCGTAATCACCTTCTCCGGGGGCAGGCGATACGACACAGGGCTCGGCTCGGCGTAGCTCGGCGTGGCGCAGTTGTAGAAAGTTTTAACGCGGCCGGCGTGATCTTGCAAATAGCCGTCGTAAATCAATAGCAAAAGGGCGTCGGTTGGGCAGAAGGCGGCGGTATGTCGAGCGTCGGCGTTGGGTGGGCGTTAGTCCTAGAGGGGGATGGGTAACGAGAAATTGAAGGAGCCCCGTCGTAAATGGATGTTCGCGATTACGGGAAAAATCGTATATAAATGGTGGTGTGAGAAACGAGCCGCCGCCGCCGCCGCAGCTGCCGCGCTCGGTGGATGAAGTTTTATCTGGCTTGGGGGGCGGAGGAGGGTGAACCCGGGCGCCCCGATGGGCCAACAGTGCGACAGAGACAACACGACGGAAAGAATTTGTCCGTATGACGGTGCACGTTCCGGCCACGGGAAGATTTTGAATCAAAGATCGATTACCCCGTTACTTGCTCTCCATCGGAGAAGCAGTCACGTCCCGCGCGCCTTTTTTAATTCTCGTCGACTCCGCGTACCACGCCGACAAAGTCCTCCGTGAATATAGACGTCGTCGTGATCGTCGTGTCTGCTTTTTTCGGCGATTCCCCGATGAAAGTAATGCGCTCGCGTTTCATTTGTCACTGCGGGGCAAGGGCGGTTTATCGACCCCTGCTGACGCCAGAGATTGAGACGGGGACGCGGCTGAATCGTAATCGCGTCATCGCTCGCGGATCGATTGCATCGACCACCACCACCGAGAGAGAGAGAGAGAGAGAGAGAGAGAGAGACCGAACGGCAATTAACGCTTCGCCGACGGATAGACGCTTCGCGTCTTTCCGCGTCTCATCCAGATATATCCGGACGCCGAGAATTGCTCGTAAAGACGGTGATCTTTTGTTCCCGGAAGTTCCGTCGGTCTCTACGATCACTGCGAGTCGTGTGTTTTTATTGGCTGCGGGCATCATGAATTTGCGATCATACTTTCGTATATTTCAGAGCGAACTCCTGCGTCGCTTTATGCCCGTTATTAAATGTTTTCATGAATATTCCGAGTTCAAACGAGTTTCAGCAGCTCATACGTCTTGTAGACAGCATTTACGTATTCGAAATTATTTTCTGTACAGTAAAGTAGTGATCACTGTCTGTTCAAATAGAACCACTAATAACGGGGTTATTAAGGATTACGAAATAAAAGGTATTGATGAAAGAGGATGTTCACACTTCATTGTCGTACGGGTTACCTCATGGGCCGATGGTTAACAACCAACTAAACTCGCGTCTCGGACGCCTCGACCGCTACGCGCTCACACGTACACAGACGCACACACAAGTCTCCCCGGAGACACCTGCAGCAGGAAAAAACGTAAACAAATGTTCACGCCCAGTCCCTCGACTTCAGGGAAATACAAAAAACAAAAACACGCGCTCGTCGTTCGATTTCTTAAGAGCTACGCAATTTAACAGTGTCCTTCTCTACGTTCGGTTTTCTTTTGAACTCTCGGCGCGGTAGATGCACTCATAAAAATTTAGTGTCGGTATGCGATCAATGTCCGTGCAGAACCCAAGTTGTTGGACAGTAAACGCGACTTCACTGTAACACTGATTCGCCAGATGCGTTACCAAAATGACTGGATACTTGTGAAAAACCGTGGCTACGTTTGATTAGGAAGTTCCCAGAATGCTCGTGTATTATCGAACCACGGCGCAGCCAATAGAAAGAATATAAAATAAAAGAGTTTTGTTTGGAACGCAACAATGGGATATAAAGCGACCCCCACGCCTCCGTCAACGCGCTACACCGTTTTCTCTTCGGGAGTTGTTCTTGCATAACCGCGGCGCGCCTCGAATTTATTCGCTGACCCAAATAAAGTTTCCCCTTTCTCTTTCTTTTTGGCAGGTTTTTTCCTGCGGGGGTGGGAAGCGATTTTCTATCGCTGCTTAAATACACAAGCGGGGAACGTGTTCTCGGGGACCCAGCAAGTCTTCTCAGGCAAATTCTGTTTTGCGGATTACATATTTTTCTTGTCCGGATTCGCGGTTTAACAAAGACTCGGGTTTTTACGGTGAAATTATTTATGGGAGAACGATCGCACCCGACTCGTATCGAACTAGAGCCTGCTCTTATTGATTTTTAATTACCGGCTTTGTTCCTGTCGAATTGGAGCGGAAAATTTGTTGGTGCGCACGGTTTAGTGTGTTTTGCGTGCTGGTAAATGTTTTATGATCACGTAATCCGTTGTCGGTTCCCAGAAATTTAGGAAAAATGCTTGATTGCCTGTTACGAATCAGATCCTTTGAATGGGAATTACTAATGTTTATTGAATTTATGCCAATCGAGGATTCCAGAGATTTATCTATGCTTGTTCTGTCGATTAAAATATCCAAGAATGTAATTCGACAGTGTTACTTAGACAAACTGATGCAGTGTAAATAATACCTAACGTGTCATAATAATTCTACCGCGGTGTTTGTTCTACATTCTACAGCAAGAAGAATCAGTAAGTAATTCGCATCACGTCAGACTCGCCAGATGCTGCTTCATTGTTTTGTTCACACCACCGCGCGCGGTATTATAATTCCCGTTTATTCCGACATGCTCAATAAAGAAAATTACGCGCATTCTGACAGTATCGGTTTTTATAACTCGTCTCGGTTCTTCCAAAGTTTTAAACACTCTTTTTAAATTCATTTTGATGTATCTTAAAATGAAGGTCGGATCCCCATTTATTTTCAGCATGAAATAACTTTTGCCAGTTTTAAGCCAGTTTAGAGCCAATTTTAAATAAATAGGTTGAAGTTTACGGGGCACAGGTTCGATCTGATGTTACTAACCAAGCAATCTTGCAATATTTTCGGTCTAGTTTAAGACCATTTTCAAGAATTGCGTCTGTGAAAATTAATAAATTTAAATTATATAATTCCGTGTTGATAAGCAAAAAGAAAAGAAGAAGTAACGAAAAACCAACGGGTTTATGAAGCAAACTTACTTGCTTACGAGGACGTTTGTCACATTTCACATTTCACCTTACTATGTATTATGCCGGCATGTAGTCAACACGTGGTTTCAAAAATGCTTAAATAATTTTTCACTAAGCAAGTAAGTTTGCTTCAATCTCCGTTGGTTTTTTGTTTCTTCTTCTTTTCTTTTTGCTTTTCACCACGGAATTATATAATTTACATTTATTAATTTTTACAGACGCAATTACATATTTTTGAAAATGGTCTTAAACTAAACCGAAACGTCTAAAAAAATTATATTAATTTGAAAAACTGCTTAGTTAGTATCATAGGATAAAACCTCTGCTCCGTAAACTTCAACCTATTTATGTTTATTTTCCTAAAAATGTTATTTTAATTTTTTAAAATATTTTCCCCTCAAATAAAACACAAAAACGTGTCTTTCAATTTTTTCATTCCAATTGAAAAAATCATGCAACGAGGGGTTAATATCAAACACTACTGCGTTATACAGAGTGTTTAACCTAACTTGTTTTTAATCATCCCGTTTACGTTTTACGATAGGCAAAAAAGTTTCACAGCTTTCTAAAAAAAATAGGACTACATATTTTTCTTACAACAATCTGGTCGCTTATAAAACAAGAAATTGATGAAATGTTTTCAATTAATTCCACTTGATATGACGACAAACATAATCCGAACGCAATTTTATAGATCGAAGCAGTGTTACGAGTTTTTCGACAAAACTTTATCAGAGTTTTCCAGAGGGACCGCGCTACAGAGTACGCTATTTACGAAAAACCAATTGTTTTTGTTTGACCAAAGGTATGCAGCCCCTTAAACGTTTCCTGGCGGAACGGAAGAATGCATCCGCGTTTGGCTAAAATTTTTCGGGTGCTTCCGATCTGGACGGTCCAAAACAATCACGGTGACAATTGCGTTGTAGACCGGTCGCGAGGCAGGAAACGAAGAGCGTGCGGAAATATCGAAAAGCCATAACGATATTCGGGCGGATAACATTTTTCGTCGACGCGATAATTGCGGGCGGAAGCGGTGCGGTACGGCGCCGCGGCGCTCGTCGTCCGTAATATTATGCGTTCGTGTTTTTCGCAATGGGCACAGCATTACCGGGTGATTTTTTGCGCGACGATTGATCGGCGTCGCCGGAATATCGCGGAGTAAGTAGGTGACCCCAAAACTCAACCCTTAACTGGGTTGGTATAAACTGGGTATAAAATAGTATACAGGATGTTCGACTACAGGTGAGAGGAAATTTAAGAGGTAGTTTTCGACGATAATATAGGACGAAAATGAAGAATAAAAAAAATTGCGATTTCGCCTTCTTTATTTAGCTATCAACAATCATAAATTTTCCAGTTATGAATGCTCAAATTCCATACTTCAAGTAATAAAATGAAAATGATGTTTCTTTCGCATTTGTCATGAAATAAATTTTTATTATATAAATTCAATACTACCCTCAATAATATTAAATTTTCTATATACATTTAATAATACAAACTTACATGAATTCAATTTTGTCTACATGGTCTTTAAAATTTTCATTGCTTGTTGAAATTATTTGAAAATGGAGAAAAACCCCATAAACATTAGGGTCTTAAGAAAAACTCTATGGTCCCACTAACATAAGTTTATAGACGTGTCCAGTTCAAACATTGCGATTTCGCCTTGTTTATTTAGCTATCAACAATCATAACTTTTCCCGTTTTGAAAGCACAAATTCCATACTTCATGTAATCCTTGAAAATGATGTTTACTTCGCGTTTGTCATGAAATAAATTTTCTATATAAATTAAATAATATAAATTTTTTTCAAATGAGTTCAATAATATTTAATTTTTTTATATAAATTCAATAATACAAAATTTCTTATATAAATTCAATTTTATCTACTTGGACTTAAAAATTTTCTCAAATGAATTCAATAATATTAAATTTTTTATATAAATTCAGTAATACAAAATTCCTTATATGAATTCAATTTTGTCTACTTGGACTTAAAAATTTTCATTAATTGTTGATATTATTTGAAAATGGAGGAAGACCCCATAAACATCGAGGTCTTAAGAGATCCCATGCGGTTACTAACATGAGTTTACAGGCGCGTCTAGTTAAAAGACCGCAACGTCGCGCAGGTAAATGGCGCGTTTCCCGATGAAATAATCGGTACGTCGATAATTGACAGTAGGGAACGTGCGAAATGTACATCCATTAACGTGCGCGGCATATGGATACAGAGAGCTCGACGGTGAATAGCGTAAAGTCAGCGGTCGGATCGGAACGTAGGTACGACCGGAAAACCTCGAAACGAAATCACGAGAGGCTCGTAGATGCAAGCGTGCCGGTTTGAACGTGTTGAGCTAGCACGGCCATTTACGTCGCCGCTGTACCAAAAGCTAGCCCTGCAGCCACAGCTCGAGCACACTTGATTCAGCACTGTCGACTCGTGAATGGATCCCCACTTCACAGCCAGTTAAAACGCCTGTTGCTTAAAGGAACGCATATGAACGCACCACTAATCTGTCGAGGATCCGTCCACACAGATTTCCCATGTGCACCGTCGGCCAGTTAAATCCGGAAAACGCCGTTCAACGAAGAAAAACCGTTCGAATTCCAGGGAAATGTCCATCTACAGGCTGCACCACTGAACGTGATCCCTAGACTGCCGATCATTATGCGAAATAAATATTTCCTGCATCGATTGTTAGACACAGAAACCAAATTGGATGTTACTTCTTCCTTGAATGATTTTAATAGAGAAGAAATCATATATTGTCAACTTAAATTTTGAAAATTTTCCAACAATTTTGAGTTTCATCTATTCAATTTTTCTATTAATGTATAAAGATATCTCCCTGGAAACAAACCAATCACAGAATAACAGAACATCAGACG
Organism: Lasioglossum vierecki; assembly: GCA_028455595.1. Taxonomy (NCBI): domain Eukaryota; kingdom Metazoa; phylum Arthropoda; class Insecta; order Hymenoptera; family Halictidae; genus Lasioglossum; species Lasioglossum vierecki. Next base: position 2,338,641 of record CM052335.1, on the reverse strand, counting down.
AGAATTGATTTTATCGAAGTAAATAATACTTTGTTAAATTGATTGAGATTATAATTGTGTGACAGTTTTATTAAAAATTTTTTGGAAATATTGAATGATAACGTGTACCTAGATCAGAGAACTAATTACTTGTCTTATTGCACGTAATGATATTCACGACATTAACGTTTCTCGGGTTTACCGAAATTTTGGCTAATCCACCCAAACTTACAAATCTTCTGCAACTGTCAATAACGATTAAGGTATCTTGAGCCTACAGGAATGCCAAATTCGTAATGGCTTAGAGGATTTGCTGGATTTCTGTAGTTAGGAGCATGTACAATGATCCTGCGCAGTACATCCGCTTACTATGTGCATTAGGATTTCGTCTGATACGTTGAAAATTCAGTAAACCGCCATACACGACGGGTGTCATGTGACACACATTAGTATATCACAAGCCCTGGTGTTTCTATAGAAAATTACCAGCATTATATAAAGTCGAGGCTTTATTCTGCAAAAACGACCTATAAATTTGTTACTCGAGAGATTCTACTGTATTTTCATTCACAGTACATTTCGAAACGCTTATTGTAAAATGATAATAATCAGATGGAGATTTAACAAAGTCAAAAAATTAATACAGCTCGTGGCACGACCCGCAGAAACAAAGACGAAGAAGTCCGAGAGCCGGTCTGGCGTTTCTCGTGACTTCGTTTTTCTTTTTTAGGGGTGTCTTTCGTAACAGCTGTTGCCAGCTGTCGAACGATCGCGAAGAAAAATCTGGTGGAAACGCGGGCGTAAACGTGAAAGGAATTTCATGCCGGAACAATCTTCGGTCGACAGGAAGATCCGTCGTTTATGGTGTTAAAAAATTACACGGGGATATATATTCGTACGGCGCAACAGGCGTTTCGAATGCCGAACAGAAAAAAAGCCGCGTCGCTGGTGCGGTTCGCTTTAAATAAAAACGCGGTCTCTGACTGAATGCATTTAAATTGCGTCGCGCTTTTGAAATTTTTCCTACTCCGTGGACACTTCTGCTTGCCAGATATGTATCCACCGGTGAATACAATTTCCAACGAGACGACCGCGCACATACACACCCCCGCATTATATGATAATGAATGACGTATAGCTGTGCAGCCTAGATGATAACATTCCTCGCGCGACCGCGGAAATCATTTCATTCGCCGGCATACTAGGCTCAAATTCTTTCCCTTGTTTGCTTGAGAAAGTTGAAATGTCTTTTCTTTCGATCGTTGAGGACGAACGTCTTCGTATTTACACCAGCTCCAGGTGTTTCACTTTTAAAGCTGCAAGAAATAATTAATTATAGTGGTAATGATACATTAATACACAGGATATTTCGGGTCTCGATTTCAGATTTGATCGACAATAACTTTGGCCGATAACAATTTTGACCGACAATGACTTCGGCCGACAACGATTTTGACTGATAATACCTTTGGCCGACAACGATTTTTACCGACAATACCTTCGGCTTTCAACTATTTTGACCGACAATACCTTTGGCCGATAACGATTTCGATCGACAATACTTTCGGCCCATAACGATTTGGACTGACAATACCTTTGGCCGACAACGATTTTACCAACAATACCTTCGGCTTTCAACTACTTTGACCGACAATAGCTTTGGCCGATAACGATTTCGATCGACAATACTTTCGGTCGCCAACTATTTTGACCAAAAATACCTTTGATCGACAAACGATTTTGACCGGCAATACCTGTGGTCGCCAACGATTTTTACCGATAATACCTTCGGCCGTCAACTATTTTGACCGACAACGATTTTGACCGACAGTACCTTTGGCCGCAACGATTTTGACCGCGGTCGAATCTAAAATCGTTGTCGGCCAAAGTTATTGTCGGTCAAATGTGGAGTCAGTGAAAACCATTTCGGGGTTTGTGTCGGTGGTTTCTATTGTACTCAATAATTCAGCCATCTTAATTTTTTCCTTGACGGTCATGTGTAGGTCAACATATTCGGCAGCATGTAGCTGTTGCAGCTTTATGCTTCCGAATAATGGAAATTATTGAGGACGACTACGGCCTAGATCGATCTTTTATCTAGTCGTTTTGCAATCCTGGAAACGAGAACCTTAAGCCAGTGATGGATTAAGCGTTCGCTTAGGATCAGAAAATGTTTAGCTTGGGAAATTGTGTACCAGTGCTGCCTACCATAGGCAGATCCTGTTTGCTAATAATTGGTCATTCATTGTGATTGCTTTTCTCCAAACATTTTCTTGGCGAGGGGGAGGGGAGGAGTCGTAATTTTTGACCGCTTAGGGCCCTACTAGGGTTTATACGAAAACCGACTTTTTAAAAAACTGGTTTAAATCAGTTTCAAATTTGTACAGATAAAAAAAAGATCATATTTACGACTTAAGGTAGAAGAGTTTCTAATTTTTTTTTATTTATAATAGTTCAAAAATACAAAGAAGGAAAATATAAGGTACATATACGTACATCCATGAGATTGTTAAAATAAAAAATTAGGACAGTAATACTCCTAGAAAATCACAGAAATTAATAAATGTTTTATATTTATGTAAATTATGATGATGACTTTGATGATTATTACTTTCTTTGTTTAATGAAATATGACTTCGAAAAGCAAGGACTTCAATGGATTTATTACTTAGTCGTGCCCTTATTTTGTACACAAAATTATCAGAAATAGAGAAAACTCACTCATTTGCAAATGAACTGGTGTTAATTGTCTTTAAAGCAGTAAATAATAAATCTAAATTTTTGTTCTTCTATTTCTAGTTTCCAAGACCAAAAACGACTGCTTTAATGTTTGAGGACTAGAAAAAGTCACTTCTTCAGGTTCTTGCAGATAATTATTTATTGCTATTTCCATAGCATTTTTCATCACAGATTTTTCTTGATTATGTTCTTCGTTCTTTTTTTTTAGCATAGCAGTCATCTTCTGTAGAATAATCTTTATATAATCTTGATAACATCTATCCGGATAACTTAATAATGTCAGTTTTTGTAGCTAATGGAAGAAATTTACCAGAAGATATATAAGTGTTTGTATAAATATAAAAACGGTTTCTTACTGGAAAAACCGGTTTTCGGATTACATAATTTCCTTTTAAAAACCGGTTTTCAAACCCAGTTTTTAAGAACCGACAAACCCTAGCCCCTACTTGATCCGCCACTGCCTTAACCTTCATCCGTGCCTCATTTCACGAACTGAAAATCCGTCCCTCGCTGTCAAATTAACACAGTAGTAAAAGATCGATGACATATCAAGGCATGACATATCAATTTATTTTTCGATGATTTATCATTCAAATTGATGAGTTAACAGTTACATCTATTAGGTTTCCCGGTTATGTGTGTTTCACATTAAAATAATAAAAGTCACGAGGTTTCAGGAAAAGTCTACAAATAAGAGAATATTATAACTTGTCTCGGGAAAACTGTGTGAAATTGACACGAGGGACGGACGAGGGTTAAGCGTGGCATCGGGCGTCGAAGAAGAAGAATATAACGGACCGTGTGGGCATGAATCAAGCGAATTGACCGAAGGCTACGTCGATGCTCACCGCCGCACAGTGGTGCCGGGACGGCCAAAAATCAATTTTATAAATTTTCGATTTTAAAAAAAAAAGATTATTTTTGTATTACCAAATAGTGAATGTATAATGTGCCAAAGTCCGATTTTTTTTTAAATTTTTTTACGGAGATATAGGCGTGGCAAGTAACCTATTTTTCTCTCTTGGAAATTCATTAGTTTTCAGCGTTATAGTTATTTAATTATTGCGTCTATAATTGAATACATACAGCTCTGAAATTTATAGGGGTTGTTATGCATGCTTTAAACTATTAACTGGCACAAACCGTTTTTCAATAAAGTTGTTTAACATTAACTAATATGGATTAATCGGAAGCCTCCTTGCGTTACGCTCATTATTTATTTATGGAAGCAAATCTTAAAAGTGTTATCGAGCTTCGGTATGGCACTACTTGTATTGGTAAGGTGTTATATTGAAGTAACTTTGTGTAAAAAAATCTCAATCTACTTTTGTCAACCTTCGCCGCAATTTAAGTTTAAATATTAACTTTTAGAATTTCCAATAATAAATCGAGCGGAAATTACGGTTATTTTGGGTTTAGGGTTAAATTTTTAAGGTTATATTAGTTACTACAGTAAATTAATTATTTTTAATAAATTGTTTAAATAAAAAAAATGAATAATAATTTTTTATGCTAAATAAACAAAGTTTTCGTTCGTTAGATTTCCATTTTTCCAAAAGGTGGCAAAAAATCCGTGAAGATGAAACTAACTAACAAAGTTACCGTTTTATCGTACATTGACTGAAAAGTATACAGCCGGCATTAGAATAACCCAAGGTACACCACGAGGAGGTTGCACGGTCGGACTTGTATCTCATGTGTAGTGTGTGTTTATTGTACATTGAGTGTGTGTTTAGTGTATATTGAGTGTGTGTTGAGTGTGTGTTTAGTGATGTAATCGGTTTCTAATGTACAATAAAATGGCAAAAAAATTGTTATACTATTCCAAAATTAGATATTGAGCATCCTGGCTTAGTGGAAGGTACTTCCTTTTTGGCTCGGGTCTGAAAAAAGAGATCCACGGATCTGAAGATACTATTATCATGTGAAATACATCTTCATTCGTTGCGAAACGAGAAAATTTCCTAGAATGATACAAACGATAATATTTATAATACTGGGAAATCCAGAATAACTGAATTCTTGAATGTATCACTTTCGGGGAGTAAAAATTCATGTTTTAGGTGAAAATTTAAAGGGTATATCATAAATAATTTAAAAAATTGTGAAATTTATAATTTAAAAAATATTTATTCTTTCTTTTTTAAAAATTGTTATTACAATTTTTTGTTAAATAAACAAAGTTCTCATTCAATTTGTCACAAAAATTTAAGAGGCATTTTTCTGACAATATATAGTAACCTCTATAAAAATAATTTATGTAATATAAAAAATCTGTTATTAACATTTTTTATACAAAATGATTAATAAATCATATACATTTCACGGTTTCCTTTATTACTTAAAAATATTCCTTAAAAATTTTCACATTAAACTCCAAATAATCGTCAGTTCCGCGCGATTCGTTCTTGGAAATTCTAAAAGTTGATATTTAAACTTAAATTGCGGCCAAGGTTGTTCGAAGTTGCCCGAGATTTTTTACACAACGTTAGTTCAATATTATACCTTGCCAAAACGATTAGTGCCAGACCGAAGCTTCAATTAATAAAAAATGAGCCGAAAACAGAGTTTTGCAATTAACCCATATTACTTAATGTTTAATAATTTTTTGAAATTTTTTTTTTGCCATTGAAGCGTTGTAATACTAGCGCAAAGAAAGAAGGCACGAGAAACTCGTAGGTACCACGTGGTCTCCTACTACGCGCTATACAAAAGTTATGGAGCCTTGCGCCAAGAGTGGGGATTCGTCGTTCCCCCTGCACCCCACTGACGAAATTCTGTGCCTTCTTTCTTTGCGCTAGTAATACCTGTGGCAACCTGTCTACAAAATTTTAAACAAATTCATTGGATAGTTTAAGTTTTACGGATTTTTGACCGCTTTTTGGCCATTTGGCACCACTGTGCGCCGCACTGCTGGAAAGTATTACGTCTCATAAACTGAGAACACTGCGTATGCAGGCTTACGGGAACGCGCTGGGTAGACGGCTAGGCAAGCAACTGAGAGATTTAGTGAGATCTTAGGGTAAAGTGTGGATATTGAGGGTATATCACTCACGAGCTGCGGTTACGACACCCCCTCCGGCTACCCCTCGCCACCCCGTAACCCTCCACCGGTTCGCAATCCTTCGCCGGGTTCCTCTTGAGAAATACCAACCAGGTAAACACCTGCAACCGAGCGGCTGATACCGGGCGAACATCGCGGCCGGGGTTTCTGGGCCAGATCGGCAACCAGGCTGGACCATTTGCGTAGTGTCCGTGCCATTAGTAACGGAGGGTGCAGTAACATCTTCGACGGTAATGCAAATCGGAAATCCGCCCACTCAATTACACCGATGCAGTCCTAATCATGCGTGCATCGGGCCACATGGTGTAATCAATGTCCTTTACGGCTCCTAATTCAACGGATGATGAGAATGAGATGCTACTGATCAGGTATACGATGCATCAGCAGTTCTTCGAGCATGTTAGCAGTTTCGCCAGGCATTCTCTCGATATAGATCTTTGTGAGGCTCGAATTGCTCGAGTGTGTCAACTACAGTGCGTTGAGCTTACTGTTTGCAATTCAATGATCGATTCAACACTTCAAACTAACACGCTGACAAAAATGTTTCAGATGATTCGATCGATTTTCAATTATTTATACCAAAATCAAGACACTCTGCAAATCTTTTTGGCTGCTAAATCATTAGCCAGTGTATTTTGTATATTTATAACAAAACTGAGTAGCAGTAATTCAACACTGTAAAAACATTGGAAGAATGTAAAATTTTAAACATAATGGGAAAGGGAATACATATTGTTATTTCACTCCTGTTTCTCACAATTTAGGTAGAAAATGTTTATTCTGTATAATGATCCGCTGTTTATAAATCACACGTGAAATCAGATTTTATGTATTTATAACAAAACCGAGTGGATGTGATTAAAAACTGTAAATACATTAAAAGAATTTCAAATTTTAAACATAATGGGGTAAGGGAATACATATTTTTATTTCACTCCAGTTTGTCGCAATTTAGGTAGAAAATGTTTAGTTTGCAAAATGATCCGCTGTCTATATCACATGTGATCACATGTGAAGGAAGGGGTTTAATTAAACTATTTACTCATTTCTAAACTAATTTTTCTATATCTGTATATTAACATAATATATAGTAATTTATTATTGCATATCTGTTATTGTTTTTCGACATAGTCTGTATGAGGGGTGGGGGTGACATGTTTATATCAATCTTAATCTACGTCAGATTAAAATTAAGGTGAGATTCCAGAAACAATAAAAATTGTTGTAACGATGTAACATTCAATTGTAAATTCTTCGGTTTGAAATGATGTTATAAACATGGAAATAATGTTCAGTAATCAATTGAAATGAATGAACGTATTTATTACAATTTATTGGAAACCCGTTTAATTAATATTAATTGATCGTACCGTACAATGTTGATGTGTATCGTACAAAATGTATGATTAATTTGTTTAACGAATGCGTGTACGTTATCGCGACCGTCACATTCTTGCAACATTATGTTTTGTATATTTTGGAACCCGTAATTATTATATCTTAAAAGCTTGTGGAGTTGTGAAAGATATCTTTCGAATTAGCGTAACATAATTTCTGCGCCACACAAGCGCGTTGCTTCAGAAGTGGAATTGTTCGATATGTATTTATTGTGGATTAAACACAAGCATATGAATGACATTCAGTTTTGTAATAAATGTAACTAATTGTACTAATTCGAAAAGCTAGGGGCTGATTAAAAGCTGCGTTGAATACGAAACGAATCAAAACTGATATCGTTAATATAAATATATATCTATCAAAGCTTTTCCACGAGTTTGCTATTTTAATTAAAATTTCATTTAATGCTGTACATCGATACCGTGGGGGAAAATGAACAATGTGCTTCAATCGGAAAACCTTCGAGCTTTAAAATAAGTTGGAACTTGTTGCTGCACTATAGTTTTTTACGATGTTACCACAGGTTAATATCAACGATTTTAAAAACCGATGTAAGCTTAACAACATTCGAAATACTTACCACATAAACATAAAATTAAACATAAAAACTAAATGGCTAAAGGTGAACCAATTTGGAGCATCGAAAAACAAATTGTACTAACAATATGTGAAATAACAGAGGACAAATTGTCACAAAATGCCATGTAAAGTTAACGGCGCAACTTTGTACGAGTGCACAATTGTGCGGAAATTGAAGTGAAACAAAAATGCTATTCCATCAGGCCGAATGCTCGTTCTAGTCGATTTTTTAATCGAAAATTCCATCAGACTGGTATTCCGCGTTATAAACTTTGTCCTCCGAAAAGTTCCAAACTCTTCATTGACAATTATTCGTTCATTCGTACCGAAATTGTTACACGATTAAATTCGTACTGATGGAATCGATAGAAATGTTATCAATTATATCCGAAATCCAAGTTTCTCTCTCAAGGTACCTTGTGGTACCTCGAAAAATATACATTCGAATTTGTACGAAATTTTAAAGAAATCAATATTTGCAAGATTCGATTGCCGCTGCTCAAATACCGAGCCAACCTTTTTTAGCAGGTTGAATTTATTCGCCGAACGCTGTACATTTTTTATTTGCTCGAGCTTTTTATTTATTCTGATTCACGCCATCTGTGAACCAATAAAGAGTAAAAATTCGTTATGCACGTTAAAAAGCGATGTAATCTCCAGTGAAATTTTCTCCTATATATTAAACAATCGTTCTATAATTATTACTTAGGTTTAAATAATTTCTAAAAGGAGACTTTTCAACTATTAATATCGATTTAGGTTAATGTGATTGTGCCAGGAAAAATAATATTTTTCATCTGAGGTTCTCCACTTGGCTTTTGGATCGCCCCACCTTCATATTTAACCACGTTTTATAAAAGAAATTTTCACAAAGCATTTCTTTAGATTTTTTTAAATACTCACAATTTTCCATGAATTTAATTTAATTATTCAGAACGCTGTCGGTACTTTTCAGCGGTGGAAGTATTAAGGAACTGAACGTGTATACTGTGTATTTCATAAATATAAAACAAATATGTGTCTGTTAAACACAGTAGATTATGATAGTCGTCGAGGTAAATAAAAAGAGAGTACGGAGAGCAATTATAATTTCCGCCGTGCACGTTTGCCGTACACACATCACGACAGAAATGTTTGTCCCGATTTTAAAAATCAATTTTTCTGCCGACGCGACGTGGCGTGCACAATGGATTCGCAAAGTATTATAATGCAATAATAAATATAGCAGATGAAAAACTAAGGACACGTTTCTTCTTGATGATAAATATTGTTATATTATTTTCACCCTATTAAAGCTATTTAGCAATTAAATTTCTATTTCACTCGAGTTTCTTGTGATTCAGGTAGACAATATTTATTGTCGAATTGACATAAGAATTTAATAAGAAAAGAAACTGAATGATATGAATAGAAATTTTTCACGAGTCTGATCGTGACGGACCAATTCTACTTCGTCTGACAATGCGGACCAATTCTACTTCGTCTGACCATGCGAACCAATTCTATTTGGTCTGACCATGAGGACCACTTCTACTTCGTCTGACCATGACAGACCAATTCTGCTTCGCCTGAATTTTAACACTAGCACTGAAACTAAGCACTGAAAGCAGCCGCAACGATTGTCCGTTCGAGCCGTAGCTGGAGCTATTGATATCTCGAAAACGGCGGGGTGTCGGGTTCTAAGTCGTAATTACCTCGAAAATCAAGACAGATACAGAGGCCAGATGCATCCGGCTCTCCCGGAGGACCTATCTTAATTATGGTAAGGTGAACTGGACGATAACGAATGCATGGACGAGATTCTGCGAGCGTTTATAGCCTGGGGAGCAGGCGAAGGTGGTGGATGATAGGGGCGGGGAGAGGAGCGAGGGTTCGAGGGGCAGAGCATGATGTGCAAGCTGCACACGAGGGCCATCCAGTAATAGGAATTAGCACCAGTAGCACAATACTGTCTCTGGCGCGATATAGGCCGGGATCAATCAAATCTCCAATACCGTGGCGAGCTTCTCGATGACTACGTTTACAACGGAGACCGCGGGCTCATCAATCCGAACCTGCAGCGAACCGAGTCGATATTGGTTCCCTCGCTCACATTATTATCGCACAGCCGGCGAACAACCTACCTAGATGTCCTCCTCGAAGGTCCCGACGTACCCGATGCAGGACTGACAATGTACAATACCCATCTGTGACTGTTGAAAGAAAATCCAGAATCCTATTGGACTCCGTATATAGCGAATGTACCACGGGAACCAGATATTTCGATAAAAGTGAGTAGATTGCGATGCTTCGTTTTTATTATTTTGTCTGCTCGTTCCCACTGCGTTCGCTCCCGCAAACAGATCGACGGGATATTTTATGTCGGATTGCGGGCTTCTAACTGCCACCAGACCTGACGCGTTTAGTATCGAACGGTCAGCCGATTCTCAGACTCCGTTCATGATGCTCCGAACAAACCGAGTCCCATTTCATTTTAACCTAATTTCCCGTTGAGTTAGATACTTGAAACTTTAAACATAGCTCAAAACTGGATGACAGTGCAATATTAAAAGAAATTTTTTTTAAACTGTGCGTTTAGGAGATTCCCACTCCGCGTTCAGCGATCCTAACTCCGCGCGACAGCGGTCCCTACTCCAGTACGCGTTCAAATACCAGCTCATCCCCATTCCACTGACCCACTCGCACTGCACGAGCTCATTGTCAGTGTGTGTTTCATACGCGGAGGTAAACGATTTCAACGTCCGCTGTTCATTCTCGCGATTGTCTTCGATACTTACGCGTGTGAATTACATTAACTTTATTGGTGGTTTGAAACCGGTACTTTACAGTAAGCGAGTGTATGATAGATACTTGGTCCCCGCAGGGTTTCAAGTTCATAAACCACAATCTCCCTCTCTTTCCAATCTCACCTATCGCCTAATTGCAGCCTATTTCAGCCAATTTCAACGGGACCTACTGTTTTTATGATGGGTTTCGAACCACCTTGAGCACCACAGTATTTAGATAGCACATAGAATATTTCCAGAGGTGTCGGCGGTGGGATCGAACCCGCGACCACGGCATCCGCAGTCGCGCGCTCTACTCATACAGTAAGTGAGTGTACAAAGTATTAACAAAGACTGATAGAATTATTAAAAAATATTGCTGATGATTCTACTTGACGTCGGGCTGATAAGCATTTCTATGCACAGTGTTTGAGTAGACCGATCGCAAACTTTATACAAAGCGCATCACCTGTCGATTCGAGACGGTGCACCAGTCGACACTTTCAAACAAAGAACGTGATGTACAGTATCTATGATTCAATTTCAAGGAAAGTTTGTCTCCAATTACGAAGCAGTGGGACACCGTAAATATTGCAGGTGGAGGATCTCTGAAGCGAAGGGTAGGTTTTCCGGGTTGGTGGATCTTGGTTGTCCGTATTCGTACGTCTAGCGCGCTGAATAATTCTATGATCGGGAGATATATAGAACGCGACAGTTGCGACAACTGTCTTTCACGGGGCCAGACTCTTTTCAGACGAAAGGTTGGTCTAACGGAGTCATACTATTACCCTTCACATTACGAAGACAAATCTCGTCTTCGAGCTGGTGCGCTGCAACATTAATAGAACCGCTATGCCAGCAGCATCAGTGCCCGGGCTGTCTTCCGCTAAACTTCCGACGTAAAAGTCGTTGACAGCGGGTACGATTTTGTGAGAACAGGGACGCTTCGGTGTCGACTGCGTTTATCTTATGGGAAGTACTCGTCGAAAGTTTGCCAGACGCAAATTAGCCAGGGCTAGACTTTCGAGATTTTCGAAACTTACACGGAAAATAGATACATGGGCCCCATTCGTTTTTGTCCGAGGAACGTTCTATTTACCGGAACGTTCTTTGAGACCTCACGCGCCCCGAATGTACACCTATTCTCATCTAGCCCCGTGATGAATGGGTCTCGTCGGGAGACCTCGAACCATCTCCCAACCAACCCCCATCCCCCCCTTCAACCCCTGTCCTCGTAAACAGAATTTGCATTCTAATATGTTAACTAACGTCCGAAGGCGCTTCCTTGAGAAATTGGGGACGCCTCGAGCTGACGTCGCTGATCAAACGGTCGAAATTGATCTTCTATTATTTTATTATCGGATGAATGCGCGTTGAAATTGCGAAGGTATTTTCAAGAATTTTCTTTTACGATTCCTGGAGAATTTAGAGATGCTCTTGGACAATATGCAGTGCAAATATAATCCAGTGCACGTCTTGTTGTTCACGAACATTGGCCTCACTCACAATATAATACATAGTGTAAACTTTAGCCGTTCGTACGTACGACCGTGTATGTACACGCGAGAATCAAACGTTACAAGCACCTATCCGTTGGCTTAGATCAATAAAGCGATATGTTTGTCAAACACGGTACGACACAATGGCAATAAACCGACGAATACTGCTTCGGATACGTTCAGCCGTGAAGACACGGGAAAATTGTAATTCCGAACGTTCGCGGATGTAAAACAATTCCGCCGTGTCCGAGCCCTCCGGTTGAAAAACGAGGAATGCAAAAAGGGCGAAAAAAAGAGATCGGGGTAAGAAAATGTATTCACCGGAGGAATTCTTTTAGCCAGCGCCGTCGCAGTTGAAGCTTCGCTTATTTTCGCGCATGATAAATTTCCAGGTGATTACACCGCAGGCTTCTTATTAGATTCGGGCACTCATTAATTACACGTTAATTAATCAAGCTGCTCCAGTTAGCCGGCCCCTTTCTAATGTAACGGAGGTGCCTATTCATCTGAAGGAGACTGCTCGGAAAGACTCCGTTGCAACAGCCATTTTCTTAAAAAATAAAAAAGACCAGACCGTCTCTTGTTCTCTTTCCACTGTTCTGTTAACGAGGATACCGGCGATAGTCGTCCGCACCCACGCATCCGAAGGACGGATGTGTCGCGAAATAAACAGACACTCGGATATTTCGTCGAGATACCCTGCGACGAAACTATGCGAGATTCTGTTTTATTTTTGATTACAGTAAATCCGCTATAATCGCAACAAGAGTCCGTACACGATAAACGCAACAAAACTAATACGCTCGGGGGTATTTCAACGCTTTTTGGGCTCTTCGAAGGAGAATTTCTGGCACGAATAGAACGATTCGAATCTCTATTTGTAATCGTTGAGAGTTTCCATTGTGTCGTGAAATAAAAAGACACTCGAATATTTTGCCAGATACCTTGCGACGATACTATGCGACATTCTGTTTTGTTTTTTTATTACAGTCATTCCGCTGTAATTGCAACAAGAGGCCATACACGGTAAACGCAACAGACTAATACGCTCGGGGGTATTCCAACGCTTTTTGCGCTCTTCGAAGGAGAACTTCTCGCACGAATAGAACGATTCGAATCTCCATTCGTAATCGTTGTCAGTTTCCATTTTGTCGTGAAATAAAAAGACACTCGGATATTTTGCCAGATACTCTGCGACGATACTATGCGACATTTTGTTTTATTTTTTATTACAATCATTCCGCTATAATTGCAACAAGAGGCCATAAACAGTAAACGCAACAAAACTAATACGCTCGGGGGTATTTCAACGTTTTTTGGGCTCTTCGAAGGAGAATTTCTGGCACGAATAGAACGATTCGAATCTCTATTTGTAATCGTTGACAGTTTCCATTGTGTCGTGAAATAAAAAGACACTCGGATATTTTGCCAGATACCGTGCTACGATACTATGCGACATTCTGTTTTATTTTTTATTACAGTCATTCTGCTGTAACCGCAACAAGAGGCCGTACACGGTAAACGCAACAAAACTAATACGCTCGGGGGTATTCCAACGCTTTTTGCGCTCTTCGAAGGAGAACTCGCACGAATAGAACGATTCGAATTTCCATTCTTAATCGTTGACAGTTGCCATCGAGCCGTAACTTTCGACATTAATAACGCAGTCGGTGAACTTAGCATGGCCTTCTACACGGGATCTACACACTTCGCCGCGCGTACACGAAATATACATCATTCGGGTTCGTTTGCCTTGTAAGAGGATTTTCGTGTACCCACTTGCCGGAAAGCGGAGCGTGTAAACTTTTTACCGAAAACACGCCAGGCAACCAGCTTTTTCCTTGCGCGAACAGAAATCTCCGGAATCTCAGGCACACGTTTAATATAATACGTTACCCCGTGCTTGACCCCGCATAAACATATATTGTTACTTTCTATCAATTCGACATTTTTGCTTTCTCTTTTTCAACGTACGCACATGTGTTTAAACAATAGGATCATTAACACCTGAATAATTTCGACCGTGTCGTTAGAAGATCTTTATGCATTTTGAATTTCGAATTTTAATTTTCTTTCTTCACATTTTATAAAATTAAAAAATAGAAACCTATCGATATCCGTTCAGGTTTTTGAAGAAAAGATTTTCAACACTTTGATAATTGGTAATTGACTTAATTAAATCATAATGAAAAACTTGAAAACCATTGCACTTTTTTTCAATATAAAAAAAAAAAGAAAGAAAAATCAAACTATTTGATGGTGAGTGGTCGCAGCAGCTAGCCAGGCAAGATTTATTGGATATTGTAGACTAATTCACCTTTCCCGCTCAATTATGCTCATGAATCCATTTCCGGTGGACGTTGGTAGCCGCTCCATTACTTCGGACATAATCGATATTTTACCATAACGCTTTACATTTCGATCGAACGATCCCCACAGCTTCCGAAGGATCGGGCCCGCACTTATCTAAGCTATTCGTCCTTGGCCTCCATAAAAAAGGGTCGCACCTACTCGAGATCTCCTGGAACGACCCCTTATCGAGTGGCTTTTCGAGCTACCCTCGTATCAAGGTGCCTTTGCACCCCCACAGTCATTTTCATTGTACGGCGGCGCGGCGAGAAGGGTTCACAGCTAAGACGTGCAGAGAGCGTCGCTGTACAAAGACGGAAATTCTTCGTGGACTTTAGTGCCCCTATGCTCTCGCCAGCGGGATCGATATTACACGCACATAGGCGGTTCCGGTTGGCCATCCTCCTCCCCCAGCCAAACTTCTGTTTTTCCTATTTCTTTCAAGCAGAAAATCGGTTTTTCGTACGCACCCATGAACCGCCGGACATTCAATCATAGAAATCGATTCATCAAGCGTGACTCTTGCAACGTGCCCTACTAACATGATTTTAAACATTAGGGCCGTCAGTCAGAAATTTAAACTTTCGATACCTCAAATGTTCATTTTATTTTTGTAATCAAACTCATTGATTAAAGTACACACTTTGAGTTTCTCAAGCGTCTCTCACGGTTGAAATTGAATTGGCTTCACTTTAGGGATGCAGAAATGTATAACTGTTATTTCTTTTTTTTTAGATAATCCTATAAATTTTGACGAAAAGATACCGATGTTAGGGTTTCACTGGTTTAAAAGTTTACAATTTCATAACGTACTTACAACACTCGGTGGTAACCCTCGCTTTATTAATATTAAATATTTCCACAGTACACATTCAACTTTTACGGTCACAGTTAAAAACATCACTCGAAAACTTGTTCACCTGCAACTACTCTTGAAAATGTGAGAACAGTTATTCGAAATTTATTCAGAAGCCTGTAGCATCGAGAAAGTACAAATGTGAGTACTCTTTAGCGAGCCACGTTGACCTAAATCCAGTATGTGCCCATTGAAATTGTTAGGCAGTAAATAAATAGTTTTCGCGCAGAAGATGTAGCGCATATGTATATTGATAACTTACCATTATGCATTTATGACAAAAATGGGTACGTACAATTTAAAACAGTGGATGCATTAAAAAGATTTAAGGTCACCAGCGTATTAGTTCTACCTCGATAAGATAATTAAAATACGAATGAAATTTTTAATTGGCTCCTGTGTAAATTTTTAATACGCTAATCATCACTGCTTTATATTAATCATTGTTTCGTATTATCTCGTTCATTTCTATTTCCAGCTGAATTTTATTTGATCCGGGGAATGAGAACACGTGCAAAAGTGTTCCTGCTTACCAGCTATTTTCCTCTTTTTAACCGAGGCGCCGCGAAACACCGGTGAAAAATTGCACGCTCCTAGGAAACGCGTTTAAATTTGCATCCGCGTGTCGCAATTATCACCGAAACTCCGGGATTTAACAAAATCCATTAAACGAGCTATAAGTGCCGTTCGATCGGTGAAAATTGTATATTCGACTAAAAAATATGGAGCCATTAAAAAAGTGCCATTAATCGTTTTGCGATGAACGATTTTACAGTTACTTTCATGACGATATCGATTTACAGGTGTGAGTGGTTCTCACCTGGCCGTAAATGTCCCGTGGAGAAGCATAAAGAGTTCAATTATTTCTATTTCTTTATATAGATCTCGTAGAGTTGTTGATAAAAAATACATTAATGTTTTCGGTGCACTGATTCGATCGATTGTTATTTATTAATTATGTGAAAAGCTATTGGAAATGTGTAAACAAAGTAAAAATCATTGTATCTATTAACGATTGTGGACATAAATATTCAATTTAAGTAGAAGAAAACCACATGGAAAATAGCACTTTCATTTTGTCCCGAATTTTCCATTTTTCCGGGCAACTTTTCCTATTTTTCTTTCCCTAAAAACCTTGTTCGGACTATTACGAACATTTAAAAAACGAAATTTCTCAAGTGATGCGCTTAGCAACGAACGGCATTTAAATTAATTAGTTTATCGATCGTAATTTATCTGAAAGATATTATGAATTTTATTCTCAGTGCAAGGTTCGATCATTTTTCTACACAACAAATAGCTATATTGTAGGAATACTAAACGCTGGATTCTCTCTCGGGTATGAACAGCATTTAATTTTTATTTATATAGATAGCGATAATCTGGTGGAAGATCTGTCGATTTATCATTAACGATCTCAAAGAAATCGGTCGACTGTTCTAGCGGACACGGATCGTTGACGAAAGTAGTCGGCCCACATCCTCGGGCGGAATTAAAATTCACTATCGTTCGAATAATTACGTACGATACTGCATGTGTCCGAGAATGGCGAGTCATAAAGAGGGGGGGGGGGGGGGAGAGAAAGGGTGGAGAGTAAAAAAAAGAGGAAGCGAACGAAAAAGAATCGCACGCCCCTCCCTACTGTTAGCACAGTGGTGCATACCTATTTGCGACAGTTGGTCCGCTGCCAAGATTGCTGATTCCCCGCGGCTATCGTAGTACCACTGTTCCACCTCTTTTGCTCGAATACGTAAATCTATTGTGTCGCCGACGACGGAGCATATACGCGAGCCAAATACTCCGGCGTGTTCCGTGCTCGGTCTAGGTTTTCCCGGAGTCCTCGTGCCGACTGACTCGCTGGACCTGAAATATTTCAATTTTCCAAAAATTTTCACCCTCGTTGTCATTCGTCGTCCGGCAGCCAATCCAACCTTGTCCCGCTGTTCCGGTGAAAATGAGCCACCGCATTCAGACAGCTAATGAGCTGCCTTCTCAAAAAGAAGATTATACCCAAAGATACTCCCTGTGCCCACCTAAGAGGTGTTCATTATTTGGTGAAACAAATATTTCCAATACTATTTAATATTATCGATTTTATTTTGCTTAAAGAAAATAGTATTTTAAATAAGATATACAATTTCGAAAATGAAAATGTTTTTATTTTAATAATATATACCTCAAAATAAAATATGTTTATTTCAACAATTTCATCCAGAAAATAAAATATTTATATTTTAGCAATCTAACACACGAAATAAAATATTTTACTCTTTACATTGCTATAATACTCTGAGAAACTGCATAAACATAGTCTTGCCTTATCGTTAAGAAACGATTTACACTCGCAAATGTATTGAATTGGAACCATAATTTTCAACAATAATATTTAAACTTGACATTGTAAAAAAAAGACAAAATACAAATATTGTTAATGTACTTCAAATAAATTCTCAAAAATTACTGCATTAAATAAAATATTTCACTTTCAAAGTTCTACACATACTTTCAAATAAATAGGATTAGTTATTATTTTCTTTTTAAAATACTATTTCCGTAGCTCTGATCCACCTGTACGGAGTCTTTCAATCGACACAGGTGATTCTAAACGAAATTATTGAACAAATTCGTTAATGTTATTGACTCACTGGTTCGATTAATTGTTATTTGAAAACACTTTTGCAAACCACATTAATTTCAACGTTTCAATCTTACTTTAGATCATTTTTAAGAAATAATTGCATATGTAAATTATTAAATGTTATGGTTTTATTCTGCGTGTTAGACTAGATTGAGGAGACCTATTACCTATTTGCTGTGTAAAAAGAAAGAATTTTTAAATTGTTATGGATAAAGAACTCCTTATGGAATAATTAATACAATGAACCACATTATTACAAAATCAAGCACTATTTATAATTGTATTGATTTTTTCATTGAATCTTTACAAAATTTTAGAATGCAACTACGCAGGATTATATGATAATACCATATCGATTGTACCATTATTAAATATTTTCTTTCCTTTTTTGCATTTTCCTTCTTTGTTATTAGACGAGTAGTCTTGTATCCTTCTCTTTTTTATTGTAAACAAATAACAAATATTAATAATAATGATTATTACTATTCAAACGCGTGTTGATGACTGTTGAAATAAAACTGTTTTGTAACGAAAACTCAAGAATATTGTTACAAGACGAGAGTCGCGAGTCGGTATAGGTAGGATATACCTGGTGCTGTCGTCTATTAGCTGTTTTATAATAAAATTATTTTTTAAAGGTACCTATTTCACTAAACTGATGTATTCCACTGAAAATCATATCCCTTAACAATGCCAAGTCGGTAAACAAAACAAAAAATAAAAAAAAAAATGCCTAAAAAAAAAAAACATGCCTCAGCACCGTGAACATTTGGAAAGAACGAATTTCTGAAATTTGAAAGAACTAATTTCTCATTAAGAAAGAACCCCGAAATCATAGAGTGAATATCAAATTTCGAGGTGCACGGAGCGGCTTCTCAACGAAAACATAAAAATGCGACAAAATTAAAAAACTTGGCTGAGAAATTCTTCCAAGGTAGCCCTATCTGATTATCATCTTTTCCGGTCTTTATAAATTTCGGGGTCGAGTTCTTATCGAAAGACTTTGAACATTGGCGAAAAAGGATTATTCGAACTGATTTTGTGTAAAAAGCTTAACCCTTCGCTGCATAGTGTATCCTATCTGATACAGTTAAGAAATCTGTTAAATAGTAAACTAAGAATGTATTTTCTTACAATTCTAAATTATATTTATTTTTCTGAAAATGTTATTTCAATTTTTTAAAATATTTCTCCCTCGAATAAAACACAAAAAAGTGACTTTCTACCAATTTTTTCATCCCCATTAAAAAAAATCATACAGTGAAGGGTTAAATAAACTACGTTAAATTTGTAAGAAGAACACGACAGAATTTTCCTGGAGGGACTTAACAATTTGGTGGAGATATTACAGTGGGCCATCCGGTGTATCTACAACGAGGATGCATTCGAAGCGAGCTGCATCGGTCTACCGTGAACACGTACTTGCATAACATATGCACGTGTATATTTTTCTAATGAACATTGGCGCATCGAAATGTACGAGGTCCGTGCAATCCGTCATGTCTAAATCTGGCCATTACGTGTATCCTATCTGCTGGCATCGGTGCCATCTGAAATATGCACCGACCTGGAAAAAGTTCGATCGATTTAAGACCGAGGGTTCCCGAAATTCTCGTTGAAGGAATTCCGGCGGTCGTGCAATTATGTCGCCGGCAGTTTGTTATATCTATACTTGCTGCGTAAGGGTTCCCGTATTTATTTTATCGGTATAAATCTCGAGAAGTAGGATAAAATGTTTGGGAATGGAAATATATCATAGAATATATTTTCTTCTTCTTTTTACAATAGAATCATATTTGAATTTGAAAAAAGGAATACTTGTTTTACCTGTAATAGCCCCACTAAATTTTGCATGACCGAATTGAGCTGCTCGTTATTTTGATACGACTGCCTTAAACGGTTCGCTTTAAATGGTATTTTAAACATAAATAGGTTTACAATTGCCTGGGATCGTTAAAAATATTTGAACGAGTTGAAGCTTAATGACTGATTACATTTTATTATTATCCCATGCGAAGCGAATTCGTAATTTGAATCAGACACAGCTTAACTGACGCTCCATTCTAATTACGATTTCCATGTTTTACGAACTCATTAGCCGGGTTTCCGCTATGTCGATATCTGTTCTCAGCGGAACGTCGGTAAACTAAAACGTATCGGAGTGACAAAATTTCATACGCGTCATGCACGTATTAATTGATTTGTTTTCACGTTCGCGAATATCGTGGCGAAGAAATGATCAGTAATACGGACTACATTGGCACGATGATCTCGGTGTTTAATAATGATATGTCAATTACGTGAGAATATAATTTCACCTGTGCACACTCGTTCCCAGGTTTTTCATATTGAATAAAAGTTCCGTCGGATTTAAATAACGAATTACATTAACTCGCATCGATCGTTTTGCCGTATATTTTGCAACGGATTAAATCTCAGCCACCTATAACACGTCGCATTTCTTCAAATGTCATTTATTGGCTCGCTAACGAGGAAACTTTACTTCGGACAATGGCTCGCTTGATTTATTTCACTTCCTAATTGCTTTTTGGTTTCTTCTATTACTTTCTCGCGAATTTTACAGTTCACCCCGCATCTACCCTAAATCAAAACCGCGAATCACCCTTTTCAAGAAAATACAACATTCTTGGGACACCCTAACACAAACTTTGACATTTTAGATGCTATTATCAATATCCAAAATTATTCTACGTGCAATAAAATCTCGGAGGATATCCATATTTCCGTTTTCAGGTTATAAAACCACAATTGAAAATGGTTTCAATCAATTGTGGTTCTGTGCAATACAAAACTTTTCTGTCTATTTGCGGTGACAGCTGGAATATAATATTCTTTTCGCGACATACAAATTTTAACAAAAACGGTAAGAACAACTAACAAAAAATAAAATCACGACTTTCGCAGAAAATATTTCATTGAAATAGGGTAAACTGTATTATTGCTGGCACTGCAGTAGTTATTGGCACTTTTGATTTAAACGGCAAATATTAAGAATTCCTGGCATAGAAAATTATTTTATATTGCTTCTTATTTATATTTCAAAGCAACGTTATACGTTTTCATAACAGAGCTCCACATATGGCTGTTAACAAATGTGCCAATGACTGTGTTATTTGTCATACGATTGTTATTCATTGAACATATTTTATAATATAAAATTTATAGCTCGTAAAGCTGTTTAATTTTGCTGAAAAATCTCTACTACACCCCCTGGCAGAATGTTTCCGATCGGAGGCATTGAAACGGATTTTAGAGAAAACATTCACAATTTAGAAGTGTAAAATATTACTTTACGGAGTTAAAACTGATGGGAAATGAAAAGGGGCTTATTGACGAATGAAAAACAACAAAATAGCATAAGCTTACATTTATTATGACAAAGAAACGAACAAATGAACAAATTGTTACTGAGAAAAAAGTTTCCGATTGATACAACTGCTGGAAGAAAGTTTCCGATTCAATTTACACTGTCCAACACCAAATTTGTTAAACAATTGCAGTTGGATGATTCCTATAGAGTATTTTGCGCTGAATCCGAATCTGCCCTCAATTTTTCCCCTAGACGCACGGTTTTTAAGAAACTTAATTTGAATGAGAAAATATATTTTTCAATTTTAAACAAATATTATCATGTTATTATACAAGATATTGCACTGTTCTACAAGATCGCACAAAAAATTTTCCACCAATTTCCGCCAAATATAAATTATTATTGTTTGAATGCATCAATCCCGCGCACGGGATGGACGAAACTCAACTAGGAACGAAACGAACGAACCAGGAAGTACCTTCAGCTCGTTAGGAAACTGTTTAGGTTACAGGCGCTTCATATGTTTATACTATGATACAGATAAGCAGTTTTCAACTCTCTGTTCGTATTTGGACGTCTCAGAATCATTCGAGCCTTCATAGCGAGATTACTTACAAATCGGAGAATATTTACGTTCTGGACGTTCAAAAAAATTGCTCTTAAGTTTTTGTATCAATTTTGTTGTTTACAGTATTATAATTATAACATTAAAAATAACATTGATGATATAATTTTTCGTTTACCTATCCATAGCCTGTCATTTTCACATTATCCATTTCAAGTTTCATCATGCCTATATCTTTTAAGATTTAAAAGTTATGCGATCATGGTTCACAACTTTCGAATAAAAAAATTATAAAATGTTGCAACGATTGCAACAAGATTTCTCAAATTTATATTTCACGTATTCCATAAAACGTTACATGTATGAAACATAAATATAAAAAATACATACTTAGAAAGTAAAAAATAGTGTGTAAGATTATACTAAATTTTTTTTTAATCAAAAATATCGATGAAAATTAATAAAAAATTATTTTTTAACAAATGCAAAAAAATTTAATTACCTATAGTTAGAAATGGCTATTTTTTAAATATTTTTAGTGAGAATTTCATTGCGATATCTCCACTGGGTCAAAAGTTATAACCAAATGGGTCACGATTTTTCAATTTGGACTACTGTGTGACGCAGTACGGACCGCGTATACAGTGTAGTCTAGGTTCGATTCTCGCGGTGATTCTTCATTTTATCTCCTAAACGCACAGTATAAAAAAATTTCTATAGATATTGTCATCCAGTTTTAATGTATGTTTAAAGGGGTCCCATGGAAATCACCGACACAAACCCCGACACGGTTTTCACCGACTCCAGAATTCACCACCAACGAATTTGATCGACGACGAATCTAAAATCGTTGCCGGACAAATTCGTTGTCGGCCAAAGTTATTGTCGGTCTTTGGAGTCGGTGAAAACCGTGTCGGGGAAATTCGTGTCGGTGATTTCCATGGGACCCGTTTAAAGTTTCAAGTCAGGAAGTTAGGTTCAAAACAATGAGCAAGTTTTGTACCGAAAGAAAGGGAGCTGATAAAAACGTGGTGAGAAAAATGGGGAAATGCGGAGGAGGACAGTCGCGTCGTCGGAGGCAAAGCGTTCGGATAACAAAGATTCTACTCGGGTTCTTTCTGGTGTTGGGTCGTGTCGAGTGAAAGCTTGGACGAGTGTCCACTCGATGCAGAGAGAATCGAGGACTGACCAAACCGAATCGGGGACTCCGGTGGTACTGTGCAGAGACAGAGAGAGAAAGAGAGAGAAAGAGACCAGACTAAACTAGCAGCGGAGAGAGGCCAGACGGACCGGCGGCGGCGATGAGATTCAATCGATACCCTTGCACAGAGGAGTTTTACAGTTCTCGGTTCTCGCACCTGCACGCAGGACATTCCTAACGAGGTAAATATGAGGGAATCGAGGGATCTCGTAGGATAGGATATATCCCAGGCGCCAGTACGGATGCAGGCCACGTAGCTACACCGGGCCAAGAAGAAATAAGGAGCGGAGGGGTTTCGAGTTTCGCTCGAGCTTTCACGGATATCCATGGCGAATCGCCTTGTATTCACCCTTTCCCACGTCAACCCCTGTCTACCCTTACCACACCCGCCGCCCCGTCACTTTGTTATCGTTTCTTCCACGTCTCTTTGCACCTCTTGAAATCCAGGTGGAGAGGCCCGGGGAACACCTATGCCCCGTTCGGAATACTCGAAATCAGGGTGGAGAATCGAGACTAGAATTCTCCCCCGGCGGGAACCATTTGCCTTTTATTTATATATATATTTGTTTACAATATCACGCCCGGCGTTATTGGATACAATGGGAAACCGGTAATGGAGAACCGCGTTTTTGTTTTTCCCGGCTACCTGTGCTCGTGTATTTTTCACGAAATACGCGACACCTACTGCCATACTGTGGACCAAGCTTCCTAGATGGACGAAACGACACCGGGCTACCATCGAATTATTACAAACCGCTTGCAGAAGTTGGCAATTTTCCGGTCAAACAATTTTATTATATAAAGAGAAGAACTTTGTTACATATTTCTGATAGGTTCGCGCGTGGACCCGACGTTGTAGCTGCGACTGAGACTTCCGATTCAAATAAGAAACAATTCCACAAAGCGTTTTCGGAACGTTCCCCCGTGGAAACTCGTCGGGAATCGCGAGAGTCCGCCGTAGACACAACATTGCACAAAGGTATCCCGGGCATCGAATGGGATCGATAAAACAGGGATAAGTCAAAGTACGCGCATTTCGTCGTGGAATGCTTGACTCGTTTAATCACGGAAAGTGCTGATCGAAAGGTTTCGGACCAATTTCTAGTGCATCCTGTTCGATAGGGTTAGCCCGATCGGTGCTGAACGATAAGATGCGCGCCACATTGTCCCTGCCGCGATTGAAAGAAGCCTTCCTTTTTTGACCGGCGACTATGCATTCGTAAGTCGCGAACAAACACGAGACTGGTTTCTTCAGGCGCAGCCGGAAATGCAACGGTTACACGTGTCCCACACACGCTCAAATGGCGTCGAAACCGATTCCCCTTGGCGAACACCAGTATATGTGCTCCTCGGGCTTGGAAATTTTGCCGACGCGACGCTGCGAACTGACCTCTTTGACTCGATCGGCAAATACAAACACACAAGTCGAATCAAACAATCAATTTACTGATTGCAAATTTCGTCCGTGCTACTCCGCGAAATTAACCCGAGGGACTTGGGCCCATCCTGACCCACAGTTACACCCCGCAAAAAAAGTTTCCTAAGTAACTGATTAGAAAAGGTTGAAGAGGTGTGCAAACTTACCGCAAAATTGTTTATAACAAAGAAAATTCTTGATAAAATTGGGTTTTACATCAACACCTTCCACTCATCCAGAAGAGAAAAAGTTTGAAAGAAACCACATGTCGCAAACAAATAGTTTTTGAAGCACAAAGCGCCACACATACAATAATATAATATAATATAAATCTTGCTATTTACGATCGAGGACAACAACAAAAGAAATTTATACGACAGTTTCCCCACTTGTCAATTTAAAGTACTTCCGACACACCACCGTTCAATTAACAGCGCTACATTTCCCTACCCTTAACCATTCACGAAAAACCGAAGTGACAATCGCAGTTTTATTTTAACCGTGGCCGGGGTAACTTCTTCCCGATTGTTGCCACAATTTTGGAATATATGTTGTTTTGTGCTTCACACTTATGAAAAACTTGTAAGTACCTGTACTTAACATTAGTATTTCGTAACCAGGATTAATATTCTTATGTATAAAAATGGATATAACGTATTCTACACCGTCAGCGTGGTACATAGCGCGCCTAAATTTTTTTACAGTAAAGTACGACATGGCTCCCGTAGGATTTAGTCTTTGCAAGGGAAAAAATTTCCGGATTTAGGATTTGTTGCGAAAAAAATCGTCGCTTCTGAAGCCCTCAGAGAAATAGTAGTTTTTAGAGTTTCACGATGCTTTGAAAATGCGTGGAAAATTTCCGGGAAATGAACGGTTTTCCAGAAGTCTGCCCTCACATGTTTCGGAAAAAACACGTATAAAGTTTGTAGAAGGATATTCTTCGTACGTATATAGTAAATTTAGAAAGTCCTTTTAGGATTCTATTCTCAAAGATTTATAAACACTTAAAATCTATCATAAACTTTCGGATAATCTGCTCAGGGTGTAATTCCGCAGATTAAAAATTATTGAAGAGCGCTCGATGATTTATTTATTCCCGTTGCTGTTTGCGCGAGTTTATAACAACCAGGAACGAGGCTCCTCCTTAATCTCTTTGTATGTAATATTCGTACACGCCTTTCCACTGGCAACAAGGACAACTTAAGGATGTAAATTGCTTCCTTTTAGTGATAGATGCTAAACTCGATAGCTGTTGCGAAGTTGGAAAATTACTGCTCTCTTGGTATTACCTTCGCTGCGTTCAGTCTCCCACCATAACTGTTTATGGAATAGTTTCGCGAAGAACAAAAAGAACATTTCCGTTGAAGTTTCACAGTAAAGGAAGATGGGGAAACTAACGTTTCCAAATATGATAAGCGGTAATCACTGGCAGTAGCGCGCTATAACTAGTTGGGGCCTTGAGCAAAGTAGAATTTCGGGGCCCCCGGGGAAAAGCGTAGAATTTTGATCTTGGATCTTGGTTGGTGTTTGGGGCCCTGGGTATTTGCCCAAGTTGCCAATAGGGCAACGCGCCACGTTATAACTAATTGGGCCGTTGGGCAAACTAGAATTTCGAGGCCCCCGAGGAAAAGCGTAGAATTTTGATCTTGGATATTGGTTAGTGTTAGGGGCCCCCTCGTGCTTGAGGTCCCGGGCAAAGTAAAATTTCGGATCCTTCGGGGGAAAGCGCAGAATTTGGATCTTGGCTTGTGTTCGGGGCCCTTTTTGCTTGGGGCCTCGAACGGAAAGTCGTTACCTCGATTCAACAGGGTCGCATATATTTGTTCGACTTTGTTTAAAATATTTATAAGGGAGTAACTCGTCGAAACACAGCAAGGGGTTAATTACTCGTTATCGCGAATGAAAGTCGACGGGATTCGGCCGGCAGAGAAACGGCAAAGCTGATTCGTTCGGAGGCTGGTAGATAAGCGGAGCCCTTTACTAACCGAAAAAGTTGCCTTCAATCTCCTGGTCGTGAATCTGCGGAGATCGATAACGTTTATGCGACGCGGAATCTCCGCAATCAATTAGATCGCGGGCAAGATAAATTCCTCGGCGCGACCACCGCAGGAAATTAGTTTCACCTGACCCGAAGATATCCGGGGGGATCATTTGCAAGTGGTGGCGGTGTTCGAGCTATCGTTATCATTGACCACGCCCTTACGACTGTTCATAAACGTACTTAACAACACGTGTGAGCCGCCGCAAGCAGCATTCACACGGCTCCGGGAAACTTAGACGGCGAAGGAAGCTGCACCCGCGATTATTCCTACACACACGTTTCGTGGGGTTTCAACGAGAGTGGGGAGTGGGTGGGTAAAGGAAGAAAAGGGGGATTTTGGGAGGTAGGGGATTGGGGGCAGCCGAGGCTCGACGTCGGCAGCAACTGCAATCCTAGGAGCGCGATGCACGCGCGCGTTGCACACGTTGTGGCAGTTTCGCTCCCCGAAAATTCCATGCTAGAAATCCGTCGTACATACGCGGCACGTAACACTGCGGGAAAGTTACACCGGCACGCGGTCTTCTGTGCCCTTACACCCCCGGCACAACGAACACCCCTGCACAACCCCCCTCATCCCCCACCCAACCCAGCATCCGACGACTTGTCGACCGACCGAGCGGAATTCCCAAGAAGTACGCCTGTGCCTTAATACGCGAACAATGCAATTGTAGCAGTGCCTACCGACGAGCAGATAATTTCTCGAGATCATCGTGCAGCCGCCGCACAGTGGGGAAAACTGTCTTTTTTCGATTCAAAAAGGAATA
>CM052335.1:2283485-2311356 GCA_028455595.1 Lasioglossum vierecki | reverse complement strand
TATTCCTTTTTGAATCGAAAAAAGACAGTTTTCCCCACTGTGCGGCGCTGCACGCACAGGTCGCCGCTTGATTACACGCGGATCGAAATCAACAGTGGTTCCTGTCGGGGAACCTGAAGAAATCCTTGTTTTCACGAGGTTTTCTTGGCGAGAAGCTTTGGCTGGTTGAAATTTAATCCTTCTCTGCATGATTTGTTTAATTGAGATGGAAATATTGGAAGGTCAGTTTTCGGGTTTTATTTGAGGGAAATTATTACTTTAAAAAATTAAACAACATTTTCGGAAAAGTAAACATAGTAAGAAAACATATTATCAGTTTGATATACATCAGATATGATACACTATGCAGCGAATAGTTAAAACCGTGGAAGATTAGAGCAATCTAAGAACACTCAACAAGAAAAAATGTCACACATCGCAGTGTCATTGGATATCGAAAAGAAGTGGAGATAATTGAAGTGTTGGCAGTTCCACCAGAAATTATCAACGATTCGAAACGTTTCCAATGTATTGGCAGAGGTTCCTCGTCCACTTCTCTTTCTGCACTCTTCTGTCTGCTCACGATACGAAGAATGTTGAACTCGCGTGTCGATGGTCATGATATGGCATAGTCGTTTCACAGTTCAAGACATTATCGGAGGAGGTCCCGGGTACGGAGCCGGTGGAATCACAGGAAATTGAGAAAACTCTAATCTTGGCGACGACCAATCATCGCTGGTTCGTGTCTCCTATTACAAAAGCTTCCAGTCCACCATGGGGCACAGTAGTGTGCATCGAGACCTTTTTCATCAGATCAGATCAATTAAACACTAAACCAACCGCCACAGGTCCAAGTGACCGTGTCCAGATTTTCTATTTTACAATTATTGACGTGATAAAAATGGTTTCGTGAGAAATGACGGCGTAGATATCTTTATTGGAACGTGTATTACAATAGGAGCCGCACGAAATCCAAATAAAATCAATCTTGCCAATTTTATAAGTAGAACAGAAATAATTATTGTGATGAATCTTTTCGTTTTTGCATGACCCCGGCAAGCGCACATATGTCATTCGGCGATTGGCTCCTGATATTCGACGGGCTCCTTTATCTGTCAAGAGCGGTTGAATTGCGTACGCATTGGGACAGTTATAGAGTCTTCAGAACCGAGCCTAGTGTTACCATTCGGTAACAGCATCAGCAATGCCCCGGCGACAATTTACCGCGCCGTCACCCACGACAAATTAATTCCCGCGTTGCTAACCGCCTAATACCTTGTAAACTTCGGGATGATTAACTACCTTAACTGTACCGGGACAATAGGTAGGCTAGATAAGGCTGATTCGCGGCCTACTGTAACGAGCATCGCGACGTTCCGATCTCTACTTGAATCTGATTGCGAGGATTTATATTTTTACAACATCGCACCGACTAGCTCACGTACTAAGAGCCCAACCAGCCCAAATCCAATTTTGTCCTGTCAAACTATTGGCGACTTCTATACTGCTGATCTTTATGCAGAACTACGACCGGTTCAAGTTACCCTTTGATTAGGTTAGGTTAAGTGAGTCAATTTAGGATAGGTTAAGTTAGCCATTTCTGACGATATCGTGAATATTCGAAAGGCTGTCTCGAAATATTTCTCATAAACATATCGGAATAACAGACATTCCGACAACCGAATGATTTCGCAGTTATCCGAACAAATATTTTGTTCGTAGAGGTTTGCTTTTAATTTAAAAACGACGGTGGAAAATGTAACAATTTTTTAAATTAACTTCACGCGCTGCAATAAAAACCGGAACAATTCTTCCCACAAAACATACCAGAAATACTGTGTTTCGTTGATCAGAACGGATAAATTCGAACATTTTTTAGGAACGGAACTACGCGAAAAAAAAACAACTCTTCTTACCTATGTTGAAAAAACGTGGTAAAATATACAAAACATTCTTGACTGCACTCTGGGTTTCCCTTTAGAATTCCATTTTCGAATCGTATACTTCATCGACAGGACGCTTTTTGACAGACCCTAATTAATAGTGTTCCGGGCATAGGCAGGTTTTCCAAAACACAAATTCCCACTCCATTAATTACAGGGCACCACCAATTTATTAGAGCAATTTGTCCTTTGGTGAAATGGGATATTTTAAATAAGTTCTGTCTTGTAATTTTGGACAGATTCTGTAGCCAGTACGACTGGCGTTAAAAAATGGTGTGCTTTTTCTATCTAAAATGTTTAAAAAATTGATTTCATCATTTCCAGAAGTGCAGAACATTTATAAAACCCGAAAAAGCTCTAAGTACGAAATCATGCTGCTCGAAAGAGTGCAGCATAAATTTCTCAGGTTCTGTTCATATTAACTAAATAATCCAATGTCATTCTTTGATCATGATTACTCCGCAATAACAACTACAATGAACCTAGAACCATTATTTGTTCGAAGAATAGAATCCGACAAGAGCTTTATTTTTAAATTAATTAATAATCATATTGATTGTTCCTCCCTACTTGCGCAAATAAATTTTTATGTATCGGAATGTGAACTGAAAACAAGAACGGGTTTTCAAACATTTAAAGTGAAATCTATTTATGGATTAATTAATCCAATGAATCGCATTATTGCAACAATCATGCACTATTTATAATAATATTGATTTTTTACTAAATTTTGAAATGCAACTATACGCAGGAATAAATGATAATACCACATCCATTGTACCATTCTTATATTATTATATGTAATTTCTTTCTTTCTTTTCGTGCATGTCCCTTCTTTATTATTAGACGAGTAGTCGAGTAGTCTTGTATCTTTCTTTTTCTTTTATTGGAAATAGTTATGTAAAAGGGTTTCAGTCCGTCTGTAATAAATAATAACCAACAAAAACATCCTCTAAACAGGAGGCAAGTTCTGTGTGGCCGTAAAAAGTTGTGAGATCAAACAAAATACAGCCAAGTTCGTTAGCTTAGAAATACCTCTTACAATACTGAAAAAAAGCGTTTGTAAAAATTAGTTTAAAAAAACGCTATTTAATTTTTAAAGAGTTACATAAAGGTCTAAATTATTCAAACTTGGCCCTTACTTTTTAAACCAATAGTCATAAAAGGTGTTAGGAAGCGACCAAGTTTGAATAATTTAGCCCTCCATGTAATTCTTTAAAAATTAAATAGCGTTCCTTTCCATTAATTTTTACAAACGCTTTTTTCAGTGTTGCAAGAGGTATTTCTAAGCTAAGGAAATGGTCGTATTTTGATTGATCTCTCAACTTTTTAATGCCATAGGGAATTTGGCTCCTGTTTATAGGATGTTTTTATTGAGATTTCATCGATTTTTTTAATTGTTTTTTTCATCAGTATTTGCTGCGAATTCGAAGCTAATAAAACACATACTTATGTATGTTATGCTGCTATGTTCTATCCTACGTACCTATTTGGAAATGTTTATAATATGGTTCCTTTCTTAAGCAAAAACACAAGGTTGATTCCTCTAAAAATATAGAGTTTTATTATTAATTACATAATAAATAATTATTATATGCTTCCCACGTGTTGTACTAACCTAAAAATATAGAGAATTAACAAATAATTATTTGTGCATCCCTATATTATCTCAGCACAAGGTTTGTATAGCACTTGTGTTCGTAAATTTTTATAATTAAAGGTTTTTTTTATTTGTTCGTTTACTCAAGAAGTATCAAAATCAATTATCAATTAATTGTGCGTTTAACTGTCACTCTGTATGTCTATCTGTTTACTTTTCTAAATTGTCTAGTCCCGCCCTTTCGAGCATATATGACTCACCGAGCTGTACATAAAGCTTATATGTTTATTTTTCAATACAATCGTTTAAGCTGTAAAATTTCAAACTTTGATAATTATTTCTTTGAGTGTTTGTTAGGGTGGACCTATGTGTCTAATTTCAAGCTTGTAGGTCAATGAGAAGTACCCAAAAGGTTTTGATGATCTGTCAGTCAGTGAGAAAAGCGATTTTTAAGGTCCTATATCTCGGAACCTACTAATGTTGGAAGATTAATGCTTTGTCAATATTGAGACATGATAACATTTAACAAGTGTACGAAATTACATCTCTCCACCTGCCTCCAGTTCCGAGTTGCAAGCCTCTAAAAAACGGCTAAGTTGTTTCGTGTAAAAGGAGGTAGTGCGAGAACTTGGCTGGTTCACTACCGTACACCTTAATAACAATAAAATAATAATAAAATGATGTAAATTTGAGAAAGGGATAGCTGATTGATCGATTGGGACCACTGTGAAAGGAAGTGGCGTCTTCCTTTCTTGTGGAGCAGTATAGGCGATAATCAATGGCAGGTTTATGGGTGGCGCGGTTCTGTTAATTCGGGGCAATATGGCGGGTCTTTTTATTTTTACGTATATTCGTCAGGGATAGGAGTTCGATGGGGTTTACGACGCATCAACCACGATGCACCGGAGACAGTGGGTCGTTACGTGCATAAGGCGGTGCCCGATAAAGCGGTGTCGCTCGAAACCGTGTTTACGCTGGCAGCTGGCCAGGGACGTCGTAAAAACGCGAGTGTCGGATCGTACGGCCTCTTGCCGGCGATGCATCCGTGAAAAATTAAATACAAGTATCATATTTCCGTGCATCGGGCCGCACCCTGACAATCCCGATGCAATTTATTTTGTGTACACGGAGGACTGTTTGGATTGCCCGCGTATTGAATTCATGCATAAGCGTCGGAAACGCTGATTCCTCGATAAAACAAAACAAAACAAAACAAAAAAACCAACAATGCTACGTGCAAATTAGAGGAGGGTAGTTCCACGCTCTACCGGGTGAACCGGAAATTCTCTGTGTACGGTACTCACGGGTGCTCGTGCAGATTACGCTGAAGCGTCGTTCATCGAAAGCTTTTTTCTAGTTTACCCGATTGTGCGCCGTTTCCCCGGTTGAACTTCACATTGTCCGAATTTTTGAACATGCACCGGGCCAGAGTGTTTGCCGTGGAAACCATTTCTCTCATTGATATTCATCGATGTTTAGCTATTCCGAGAAATATTGAAACGCCAGCGCAACGCATCCATTTTTATAATCTGCTAACCGAGAGGATCGGAATCATGCGTTTTCTCGCGGAGTCGCTGTTCCTTGATTGCGTGCGCTGCTACCCGATGTCGGGTGAACGTCGCGAAAATCGGAGTAACTGTTTAACAATCCCGAAAGGGCAATGTATATGCAATAGTTGATAAGGTGCACTGATAGTGGAGGTGTACACTACTCTGAAATGAGAATAGTTAACCTTATTCGAGAAAGGAATTCCTACACAAGACCTCGGTGACATGAAATTATCCAGAACTCTGAGGAATCTGGTGTGCACAACTGGACTGATCGGGTCGTTAGAATTTCTTCCTGTTACGGCAGGAATTGTTAATTGTATCAGCAGCTAGACGGTCTCATTAGAGGGCGACGCAAAACCTCGAAATCTATTGCATCCCGGGGAAACAAAATGCTAATGGAGAGTGGCGGCACGACTACACGAGAAGCATCAATATCTCACCGAGTTTAAGAATACTCGGGTGAAGTGGAGAGAAGGAGAATGAGACGGACAATGAGCGGGCCCCGTGGAAGATAAGGAGAAGGAAAGTGTTCATTAAGATTGTAATGGGGAGACGCCGTTAAACAGGGAACGTTAACGTTCCTGCTAAGCTTATAGCATCTTAAAAAGCAAAGCTGCCCGTTACTGTACCTTTCGAAAGATCAACCGTAAATGTGTTCTTAATCTGTTTGACAGAAAATCAAAGGAGCAACAAAAACGAATCTCCCGAAGAACAGAATAAATTTAAATTAAATAAGATGCGTTTCAAACAAATAACCCACCGAACCCACCTATCCTAACCTTATTAATCTTCACCCACTCAATTCTTATAAGAATATTTTTATATGTATATGCGCCACTTGGAATATGAAATATTCGCGTGGCAGGACAATGGATTGTTCGTTTTGCCTGAAAACCGAAATTCGAAATGTGACGTTGAACTTTTCAACAATTCCAAGAGAGACATAAACGTAATAACTGAATAATGAATAATATCAAACGAAGTAACACTCCAAGCAGTTCGTCAGCTATTTGTCGAGTCCTGTCAGAACTTTTCGTTGTCCGTGTACCCGGTTCTGGTATCCTTTTTTAATCCAGCAAGGTGCCGCTGTCCTACATTTCCTGCCACGATTTTCTAGGACGGATAAGAATAAACAAAAATGGCCAATCGATGGGCCACAGTATCGACAGCCGTGCAAGTTTTCACGCATCGCGTAAGAGGGAATTTATTTTTGGTCGTCGAGCAGACATTTCATCGGAGAGTAGTGACAAGGGCCGGAGTTATCGATTCGTAATAAATCCCTCCGTTATACCTACACGGGCGGAGCTTTTATCCGTATAATGCCGCACAATGGCCGACCGAATCAGTCGGTCACAAAATAATGCGGCCCTCTGCAGATTTCACCGAAAATCCGCAACCTCCCTTCTCATAGAACTAGTTCGTTCTGATTCGGCAAATCGCTTTAATCTCGCTCAAATCGAGAGCCGGTCCTATTTGAAACCTTTCCGGGACAACGGCTGAATCGCATGCGATATTCGGACCGCGATAGGCCGACTAATTCAATGTATTATACTTTACAGTTTTCACCGGGCCCGAAGAAGCGCATTAAAACCGTCCACGATGCTATCTTGCGCGCCATCGGAGTCACCACACACCGGACCAGAGTCACAAAATGCTCGACGAAATTTATGTCTCTCTGTTAATCATACATTAGTCGTTGCAAATGTTTCAGGGATCGGCGAGCAGCATTTAAAGTTTCAGCACAATTAAAGTTTACTTATACGCGATGAACTTGGTTAATAATCAAATGTTGCCATTTATATTTGCTCCGCACACAGTACGTCCTTTCCTCTGTGAAATATTACCGACTGACGGGAAGTAAAGAAACATTATGATAGTCCAACGAAAGGTCGTGGAATTGTGTTCGAGGGAACTAAACTTGTTATAAAAATAAATCAAATAATGTCATGATTCTAATTACACTCTATATTACATAGTAAAAAACAAACTTCCCCCATCGCGGAGTTACTTTTCTTCAAGCAACTGCGTAGGATACTTCTTAATTAAGTTACTTTCTGCTAGAGGCAACCATGATATTTCCACGTATTTATCTGTTGAATGAAATTTCCTTGTAATTAAACCGTCACCGAGGCGAACATGTACACGCATAAAAATCTGCTTCTCAGTTCGAATTATTCTTCATAATGATTTGATATGATATCATAAAAAATGCATTTATTCAGGGAAATTCAAAAATATTTTGTCCTATATAATTATTTTGATAGTTTAAAGGAAGGGGTGCAGGATCTTTTACGTAATTCGCTGCGTCTGATAATTTATGCAAAATAAAAAATGTTTGCAGTGATTACAGGACACAGGATCCAAATAAAAATTGTATTCTTCTTTTAATCATCGTATTGAGTGGAAACAGACATGTTGATTCGTTAACATTCTCTGCGAATTCGTATAAATCGACGAATCGAAATGGCCTCGAGTCGGTAATGTAATCGATATGAAGTATCTATAATGGATAGCTTCGGGAGAACGTCACTTATTGTTAGTCGAAACTTCCGATATGATCAGGAAAGAACCGTTGGTAAATCTCAAGAGTATCAAGGGCCTTCGGGCAACTTGTACGATTCCATGTCATCGATCCAGACATCCGCGAAAATCTTGGTCTCTACGTGGTGCACGCTCAGCCGCGAATTGCCATAATAAATTCATAGGCAATTCTTATGCGGCACAGAAGGATACCGCAGCCCGGTAATTTGTTCATTTGCCCTAAAAATTCAAGAATTCAACTTGATACTGACACGTATTTAGTCCCAACGCTTCGCATGAAAAAACGTACTACATGTAAAATTCGTACACCCATTGAGAATGAATAACATTTTTTAAAATGTTACAAGAATTAGTTCACTGGGTAACGTGTAAATTATTTTGCGAGTAAATGCGAAAAAAACAAATTTGCATTACATACGCAATTTTATAAATGATCTTTTACACAATACGTGTCAAATTCGGCCACCCATTGAGAATGAATAACATTTTTCAAAATGTTACAAGAATTATTTCACTGGGTAACGTGTAATATTTTTTTGTGAGTAAATTGCGAAGAGAACAAATCTTTATTACAGATGTAATTTTATATATGATCATTTACACATTATCTAACAAGCTGATCCTAAAAAGAAGCCTATGAAAATTGATTATAATTTGATAAACAAGTGAAATTTCATAGGATACAATGCTCACAGAAACTTTGTTCGAATCGAAGATCTCGAAAGTAGTCCCACCGAGCTGCTAAAGTATTAATTTAAGGTGCCAATGAATCATGCTTAGTTCTGAAGCTCATCGAAACTCCCTTAAATCAGCTCGGCCTACGAGTATATTAATCATTCTTCTTCGAGTCACGATAGATTTATCACATTTTGCGGAGCGATTTCTCTGGGTTACTTTGACTGTTATTCGAAACGACCCGGTTTCAGTGTCTGACGGTTCCGCCTGTCTCCACCGAAACAAAAAGACGAAAGATAAAATGGAACCGGAGAGCAGGTGGAAGCGTTTTGTATGTAGCGGATGAGCAGCCGACGAGCGCGGCCGGTTACTGGGAAGCCTGAAGGTTTTCAAGTGGACGATGTTCCTCTCCTCAGGGAATGGTGATACAATCTGAGCTTTGCTGACAGTTTTCTCGCTTGAACCTCGGACGAAGGATCTCCACTCCAGTATCTAGCGTCTTCTGTTCCCGTACGTTTGTCCCATCGGCGGCGACTCTGCCGCCCGCTTCTTACTGTTTCCATGCGTTCAACGATAATAGGCAGAAGTTCCAACAGAAACCACGAACGGGTCAACAATTTTTAGTATTCTCAATTTTTCTGAATGTAAGAACTAGGTAGTTTACAATTTCTTACTTTAGAGAAATTAATGAAACAGTATCTTAAAGTTTTAAAATTATGATAAGGAGACTGTTATTTTAAACATAATGCCAATATCTGCATATATTTCTTTATTTTAAGTGGAATAATACATGAAAAAACATCATTTTAGGTTAAAAAGAATTTTTAGTTTTTTTTTGCAAAAGAAACAGAAGTTGCCTACTTTTTACATTAACAAGATTAAGCTAAATTATGGTTACTTTGATAGGTTATCCAGTTTTTACATTAAATTCTACTTAAGATAGCTCAAATAGGTAACTCAAAATGTCTAAATTTCAAGTTACTTAGTTCTTACATTCAAGCGGCGAATTGTTAGTGTGTTTAATTTGTAGAAATTAACCAAATGTAATGGGCACCTACATGAGCCAATTAATCTCATTATGTAGCAAAGGAGGTCTGGCTAATGAATGCTGTCTCATGAATGGAAGATAAATTAAGGATAGAATTAAAGCAAATGGAACAGTTTAAAAAGTTATCTTGTTTGCATGTTGATCTGATATCTTTTTCTAAACGATAATCCCGAAAGAAATGGTTATATTAATCAATCACTTATTACCATTGAATAATTACTAAACATAATAATTACTAAAACGAATTATTCGTCAGAAATCACATTCTTAGAAGACGTCGAATAATCGCTAAGGTGTTAATACTTACCGAGGAACAGGTGGAGGCCCCAAGCGGTAAAAATTTTAGAGCCCTCGAATACAAGTTAGAAATAAAGTTGCGAGAAAACTCTCATAAACTTAATTTTTCGTAAATAAATTGAATTTTTATCTAATAACAAATAAATGTTGCAAATTCCGGGCCCTATGGTATCCCAGGGGCCAATGGCGGCTCATGTCAAGAGAAGGCCCCAAGCAGTAAAAATTTTGTGAAACTCAAGCTCAAGTTAGAAATGGAAGTTGCAAGAATACTTATTAACAACAAAGAAAAGTAATGAAAATACTTCATACCGTTACACATTACATAAATTTCCTTGAAATTCGGGGCCTCATGAGGCCCGCTGTGAAAGTGGAAAGTGCTAGACCAGCTGTCCACGCTTCGCGATTGTCTAGACGCTAGCAGGAGACGATAAGAAATTAATTTCGCATAATATAACGGCAATGAGAATAATTCCGGCGGATCAACGGGATCCAAATTCCATTACACGTGGCTTAAGTGCAAGATCCCGGGACCCATTAATTAGGAACAAACTGAATGGGACGGCGAAATGACTGGGAAGAACCGCGGTAATTTTGAAGGGGTTTGACTGGTTCGAGATCTGGACGAGAAAAAAAAAACGCTCCGGTAGAAAAAGATCGACAAAACGAGGAAGAGAGGGAGAAAGATAGATTCCAAGAAAATTCTCGAGTCATCCATTCTGCGTGTCAGGGGGGATTCCCGTGCGGCGAGAGGTTCCGCTGCAGAATCGTAGCCGTCGAAAGAAAAAAAGCAGGAAAAGCGGTCGAAGAAGGAAGAGGGAAGAGAAGGCAGAGAGGAGGACGAAGAGCAATTCGGCGGCAAAGCATTGCCAAGAGTAGTGACGGGCATTCAATTCTCTCTCTCTCTCTCTCTCTCTCTCTCTCTCTCTCTCTCTCTCCGGTACGTTCTCGGGCAACTGAATTGCACAAAAGTTCCAATCGCTCCGAAGATTATTCGGTTTTTCAGGTCCTTCAGGGCTTAATATTCTCGGTAATGAAGAAGCCACCGACAATTTCGTGTCCGCAGAGTTGTGAAACATTGAAACATCTCAACGGACTGCATGGTTCCGATTTCGTTCGTCCAAATTGCACGCTTTCTACACTGTGGAACGTTATTGCTAAAATTGTCGAGAGTTTTGAACAATTGTAGAAGTTATATTCTGCGAGACGGTTTTTCTGTAGAGTTCTCTGTTAGCGAAAGAAACGGCGGTGTGTGCGACTCAAGGCACATTATACAATAGTTGGACATTCGTGATTGTCCATGCGTTTTGTATGATGAATGGCTATGAAATTTTTCAAACTCCACATGACACAGATTTTTTATGAAACTTCCGGGGAAACCACTGGCGAACTCGTTTTTATTTCGGAACGCTTCAACTGCGATTAACAATTGGCAAAATAAATAATGAGCAGCATTTAGCTGAAGCTTTTTTCAGTGTGACGTGTCAGTTGCAGACTGTTCATTAAACTTACCACGGTTTCAACCAATTGCGACAAAAGGGCATTTGTTTCTATTTTAGAAAGAACGGTACGGACACGCGCGCTTTATTTTAATATAAGTTGAAGAACGACGCCGATGTTTATTTGTTTCGTATTGCAAGCTCTGTATTTTATTCTAATAATACAAGACGCCTAAGTATGTATAATACAATATATATATATATATGTGTGTGTGTGTGTGTGTGTGTGTGCGCGTGTGTGTGTAAAATACAATATAGTATATTTTAATGATTAATGGGAAATTTTTATTAATGATATTGGCAATTTTTTATACAAGGTCTACTTGGATCCTGACCATTTCTTAGGGAAGGCTTTACCGAATTTATATCCACAATTCTATAAATTAATCTGCAACGTCTATGAATCTTATCGATCATAGATCAAGGCAAGTGAAAAGCAATCTGTACAAGCATAGTCGAAATCATGAATTTTCCGTAGACAGGTTTCGCGTGGACGTGGTTCCCTTGCGTTTTGACGAACTGTCCTGACTGACTTCACCGCGATGGCGGCGCCCTGAGTTTTTAGTTAACGTTGGCAGCTAATAAATATTTATAAATCAACGGGGTTGTATATTCTACCGAATAATAGGTCCGCGATGGCATTTGTAAAGCAAAGAATGAATCTTCGAGCACTGTCACTGGATATGAAATTCATTCATTTCCGCTATCGACGACGTGCAACGGCACTGGCCGTCGTAAATAACACCGGGTGATCATGAAAATGTGTTCAAGAAGTATTTCAATGGAACACATACTGTACGGCGACAAAAAAAATACCAAGACCCGTGATGAATGATACCGCCATTATTTTAAAACGAAATAATTCAATCCGTCTACTGATATTTAAATGATTCCTGTACCAGTTGCATTAAACATTTACTTCCCTTTCATCCCTTCGATCAATAGTGCAATTTAGGTGTGTTTATATTGTGCTCGAATTATAAAAGCTCTTAATAAGTTCAATCTCTCGCAAAAGCGCACCCCTCGGTCAATCGATTTTAATATACATTTTGATCTTTCTTGAATTATTCATGCGAACAGTGCATGAATCAAAAGTAGACCGCTGGAATTTCAGCAAATATACATTTTCACATCGCGATTTCGAAAAATTGATATTGAACAAAATGTGTAAAAGTATTCATGAACGGTTCCAGCGAAATCAAACTAACTTACAAGACTCTCTCAAATGTGTTCAGACTCTTTGAAGGTGATAGGTAATTATTGTGGTAGGGTCACTGTACTCCGATTTCGATGAAATGTAAATATTTCATAGATTTCGACATTTTAAATAACTTTTTCCATTTTCAATATAGGGGATTCGGTTTTAGTTTTCAAGATATTCGCAAAAAACTATTGCTAATACGTTGCCACGGAGCGTACAAGAATACAGAAAATTCAATAGAGTATTAGCAATAGTTTTTTTGCGAATATTTCGAATACTAAAAGCGACCCATCTATATTGGAAAAGAAAAAAGTTGTTCAAAATGCGTTGCTGCATAACATATTTAAATTTCATGAAAATCGGAGTACAATGATTCTTTCGCAATAATTACCATAGCTTGTAGTATACTATAAGATTTCAGAACGCAAATGTTACAAAACGTTTTGATCAGGAGACCCTATGTCTGCGGTTGGAGGATCGACCGATCACCACGTGAAACGAAGTTGATTCGAGGAGGAGGGAAACAATAATATTAGGAAAAAATTTATTGCACGATCATCACAGGTTTATCGGGCCTTTATGCATCGGCGTTTGTATCGGCGGCGGCCCGTCTAAAAGCAATATGACAGTGTAAGATTACGGAGACTCGGGTCTTGAAGCATTGCCAATTTCAAACGATACAAATGGCAGCTGCACCGATACGTGAAACGCTCAGGCACACCATCCCGGATTTCGTAAATGTCTCACGGTATTCCGTTGAATAAAGAGGATACGTCGACCGCCGCGCCGCGTCGTTTTACGACGGGAAGTCTACGTACGTTGAATAAATATGTATGTCGACGTAATGCAATAAAAGATGAAAGAAAAAGAGAGAAAGCAGCTTTGCTCGTGAACCCCTCCTGTTCCTTAGAAAGACGAGAATCGTCCCGAAGTTTACGGTCCTACGAATAACACCGCTCGGAGGTAACGAAACAAAAGAACGTGATAGGGACCGATACACTAAGAAACGATTACAGTAAAGTCGCGTTTACAGTCCGCGATCGAGTACGTGATTACTGTCCAGTATCACTCTACTCCCAATGCTATCCTCTACGCGTTCGGCTTTCTTTTAGACTCTCGGCACAGTAGACGCAGTCATAAAGCAGTAATGTGTAGAAGAAAATTAAGATCGGAAATGTTAAAAACAAGATCAGGAACAACTAATACAAAAATAAATCATAAAATAAAAAATCATAGAAAAAGTTTCACTTCCAACATAATGAACGATCGAATTTTGCGACGCAAAGAAGGAGAGCGTATGGGAAATGCTATGAACTATGTCTCTGCCTTGCCATATACTCTCTTTCTTTGCGTCGCAAATTATGTTGGAAGTGAAACTTTTTCTATGATTTTTTTATTTTATGATTTATTTTTGTATTAGTTGTTCCTGATCTTGTTTTTAACATTTCCAATCTTAACTTGCTTCTACACATTACTGGACTGCAAGAAGTTTCACTTTTGCTGCGCGTGGTTCCTACGCACTTTTTTTTTAACCATCGTATTTACACAAATCGGAACTTTTACAATTTGTCTTAGAATGCCATACCGGTCATGTGCATACCTCAATCGCCTTATCTGCATAAAAGGAATGCGTGGAGAAATTAATCTTTCTGATACTAAATCCAGTGGAGGTAAATGCGCTGGTATTTCAGGGTATTTAAAACCGTTGTAGGAAGACATTGCAGGAATTTGTTTCCTCGACAGTGCAGTTTGACAAGTATTACAGATTGCTATTTTATCCCTTTCAATATCTGGTAGTATTATTTTAAAAATTTCTTCAAATTCTGCATTGTACTTTTTTAAATCATTAGTAAACCATAATCTACTGCAAACAGAGCACGACTGACCAAATTTGTTATTTATAAATGTTTTTCTAATTTGATTATGAACTGGTCTATGGCGTTGAAAGTCACTATAAGGTTGAATAATATTACTAGCATTCACATCATTCATCATTGAACTTGATGGATTATTTGCTTGATTCTCTGTGTTAACCATGTTCTGTAATATACTTGGTGTGAGGATATGTTCCTCAATATCAGTTTGACGCAGATAAATAGGTGTTAATACTGATGTACTTGTTTATTCTGTTCCACACATGGTAGGTTTTAACTTATTAGCAATAGCTAATAATCTATATATCTCTGGAAAATAAAAATAAAAATATTTATTTAATGTTAAAGCAGTTGCACGTTGTGTCGTAACATAACCATGTATTTTTTATTTTACATGTAATTTTGTAATTTATATACATACCTCTTGTTTTTTAAATATATATCTAATATATACAATAACTAAACAGCACTAATAATAACCACTTCAACAAACTTTTTGAATTAACGCAAACGTATTTAGTTGCACGTGCTGTCGAACTGTGACGTACTATAAACATGTCGGTAAGCATTCTGTTTTCGTGCTCTCTCTCTCACTCCCAAACCGCACGAGAGTCTGTGCACTAGCCAATTCGAACTCACATTTTCGTTTTATCATCGATCGTATTTATTACGTTCTGCATTTGTTTTTGTCATTATTTTTATTATTTGTCTATGTAAATAACACGTGTTGGTTAAGAACAAATTGTGACGCACTATAAAAATGATGGTAAGGCTTCTGCTTTCGTGCTCTCTCTCTCTCTCTCTCTCTCTCTCTCTCTCCTAAACCGTACGAGAGTCTGCGCACTAGACACTTCGTGCCTCATTTCCGTTTCATCGTCAATCGGTTTTACGTCCATCGCGCCAAAAGAAGTTTCACTTCAAAAATAATGTCGCTATGCGATCACTGTCCAGTGCCTACAAACTCCTCTGGCATGCTGTCCTTCTCCACGTTTGCCTTTCTTTTGAACCTTTCGGCGCGGTAGATGCGGTCATAAAAACAAATAATGTCGGTATGCGATCACTGTCCAGTGCCTACTCACTCCACTTCCAGGCTGTCCTTTTCCACGTTCGGCTTTCTTTTGAACTCTCGGCGCGGTAGACCCAGCCATAAAAAAATAATGTCGATATGCGATCACTGTCCCCGTGCAGAACACAGGCGGTTGGACAGTAAACGCGACTTTACTGTAATATGTTCCATACTGACAACTATTGTTTCTCCGTGGCTATTTACTATTCGAAAGATCCCGCAAATACAAAACAGTCGAGAAATATGAGACACCAAGGCTCTCAGCCCGAGCACAGTATTGACAGCTTTGATAATGATTGTATATCAAGTATTATGACGGCTAGAACGCTCGCCGGTACCAATCCATTCTTGACAGGCACCGTTCTACCCCGCAACACATCCTTTATCTAATAGAACCTTTCCATATCTGTGATATTGCGAAATGTAAGGTACACTATTATACTGTAGTAATTAGACTGCGAATTTTTATGCTAAATAATAATCATTTTCTTCGTCGATTATAAGATTCTGGAACCAAATAAAAATTGGTTACTTCCTTTAACAGGACGAAAGTAATATGTTGATACTTTTAGAATATATTAATTTTTCTACTGTTTGAAATTGTTCTTGAAAAAAGGTGTTTTTAGAGTTTAGGGTTTGTTTAGAGTTTTTAGAGTAACAGTTGGACGACCTGTTAAAATAATTCTGTACAGTGATGAACATAAAATAAAATTTGTATGTTGCTGGGGTTACGTCCTAATGTGAACATTTGGAAATGGAAATTGTACATTAAAGATTTTATAAAAGAGATATAACGCAGTTGAACCTACCTGCATTCACCGGCTTTGTTTCGGGTAATTGAGGATTTCTTAAGATCTAATTGGCCTTGTTCGTGGAAATGGTCGTGGATACCGAAGTCAGGTATTTAAAATGATTTAAAATGTTGATTTTAGATAAAAATCGAACAATATATGTTTTTAAGCATAAAATTTCATATACACTATGTTCTTAGTGTCTTATTATAAATTATTAGTATTTACCAGTAGATGGTTTTCGCTTTTGTTTCGTAGAACACGGTC
This sequence comes from Lasioglossum vierecki, assembly GCA_028455595.1. Classification (NCBI taxonomy): domain Eukaryota; kingdom Metazoa; phylum Arthropoda; class Insecta; order Hymenoptera; family Halictidae; genus Lasioglossum; species Lasioglossum vierecki. The sequence goes on along the minus strand of CM052335.1, from coordinate 2,295,028 downwards.
GCTTCTTTCGTAGTTATAAACGTTTCATAGGTTCGCTTATTCGGTGAGAATGATGATGATGATGCTCCAGCGGGTGTACACGTCTTTAACGTCAATTTCACCAAACTCAACTCGTTTTAATTATTGAATGTCGACTTTCTATTGCTCACTGATCTCATCGATGTTTGAAGACTCTGACTGACTGACTGACTGACTATTAACGTTTGAATATTGACGACTGACTGTCTAATGTATTCTGCTGCTAACTGCTGGTCGTGATGATGAGCCATCCTTTCATAGATTCGCCAATCCATTGTTCTAGGCTTAATCTTCTTAGAGTGGGTGCATCCTCATCAATTATTCGTAATCGTTTTTCTTCTTAATCTCTTCACTTGGTTTGCATTTTGATCGGATGTTTAATTTTAGATTCGTTTTTCTTGAGTAGTTATTCATCAGTCTATTGTTCATTGAATATTTGGTGTGTTTCTTCTGCGCAATGTTTATTCTAATTTCTTCTGAACTATCTTTTGCATCCTACAGTGATGAGCAAACTTCAACAGATGTTTCGTTTAATTTTACGCTCGCATGATATATTTAATAAAATAGATTTTCCTTATTTCTATCGCTCGCAATGTGATATAATATGTGATAATTAAATATTATTTATTAATTATAATATTTAATGTTATAGCTCTCGTGCAACATTAATAGAACAAATACGAAAAGAAATTCTGAGATTATATAATATATACATATATGATTGATTTTATTAGTTACTGTTCATGGCAGAACTCCCTCTCCCTCTCCCTCTCCCTCTCCCTCTCCCTCTCTCTCTCTCTCTCTCTCTCTCTCTCTCTCTTATGTTAATTTTCAACACACTTCCTCTCTTTTACGTTAATTTACAACTTCTTCGCCCAAGAATTACTGCAATTACTGGAACAATCGTTTAAGTTGTTGCACGAAGATCGTTTAACGGAAAACTTTTCAGCTTCCCACAACCCGAAGACAGGGAAACTAAAAACGGTAACAGGGGTAGTGCATATTTCGCTAATTTCGCAGAGGTATAATTCGTGGTGCAATAAATCCTGGAACATCAACGATGATTAAACAATACATGGCTGCGCGTGTAAGCGGGAGCTTAGATAAGCTTTAGCTTAAGCTCATGCGCCAGTGTTCGTGCACTAGAGATTTGTGTTTTACTGTCGTAGTAGTCGTACATTTTCCTTGATAGTTAGTGATTTGCATTACGTTATATACATTCGTGTGATCGCACCAGAAATTACGTAGGTACCTTGGAAATAGAATTTCGCTGTCTCTCCGCGATAATAATTACACGCCGCAGGGGTTTAATTGGAGGAAACGAAACGAACGCAATCGATTAATAATTAAAATCAACTTATCTTTCACTGCTTCAAACAAAATCCTCTCTCGAGGATCAATGTTTTTTTTTTTCATCCTGACAACATCCAGACTCAAAGCTTCTTTTGAAAATGCATTTTTGTTACAGTATTCTTATTTACGTAATCGTATTTCTGGTTGAAAATTCTTCATACTAATAATAAATTCAAATAATAAAGAACATTTTATTAGCAGATAAGAAATAATAAATAGATCTGGAATTATTTGAATTACTTTTATTTAAATGAAAAGTTTACTTGTTTTATGCAATTAAAATCGCACGTTTATTTATTATTTCAATTAAATTTTGGTCAACAGTAGCCTATGTCGAGGTCACAAGACTGTTGTGTTAATTCGCAAAGTCATTCCGGGCATCGCTGGCAATCTAATGTTTAATTCAACCGTTGATCTTTACTTTATCAGACCGAAACCGGGCTTATCTTCGCATCGGCGCGGCGGTGGTGCGCGGGATGCTTGAAAAAGTTTCGGCCAAAGTTGAACCGCCTTTTCCCGACGCAGTTATCCACGTGGTATTAACACGGATCGTAAAGTCGAACGTGCCCGGTGGCGATATAAACGCGCGATACGTATCCCGCAGAAGCAACGAAAAAAGCCGGAAGAAAGAAAGAAAGAAAGGAAGGAAAGAGGAGAACGAGACCGCATATAGAGGATGGGAGAGGTGAAAGAGAGAAAGAGAGAGAGAGAGAGAGAGAGAGAGAGAGAGAGAGAAAGAGAGAGAGATGGAGAGGAAAAGGAGTCTCGGGAGATGACGGCAGGACAAAAACAACGGTCGGGAAACAGGCAAGGACGAAGGAATCACAATGCGGTGCATCCGTTCGAAAACTTAATAAACCGATTTAATTAAAGCGGGAGCAATTCGCGAGCAGCAGAAGCGAACAATTAGTGCCAAGAACAGAGGAAGTGGCGGGACTGCTTAGCGAGACCTTCCGTAAATACCCGTAATATTGATTCCCAATTCCTTGGCTGATGCCCATAATCTCTGACTATTACATATGCAGACGAGACGTAATACGCTCACCAATTTTCGAGCTAACTATCCACGAACAACCTCCGCGGGAGCACGAGAACATCGCGCAACTGGAAATTGTAAGACACGGAAGAAACTGAATAAACACTATTCGGTTAATCTGTACCTTGGGTCAAATGAGGAAAATGCCAAAAATCCAAGTTTTCGCTTTGAAGAATACCTTACAGTGAAAGCGTAACAGTATCTACTAGAAAATTTTTTTCAGATTCAGACCATGGATTTGCTCGTTTATTTATTTAACGGTTCGTTTTACAGGATTCTTGAAACGCGGTTCTCTTTTTAAGACCTCAACCCTTGAGAAAATGGAACTCGAGAATTTTTCAGACTTTAAAAAAGCACATATATACGGAATATCCTGCAAAATAATCTACAATGAAAAATAAATAAGTATAAGTTTAAAAAAAAATGTATATATTCCTAATTATTGATTGGTCCAATTAACTAACGCAACAATTCCCCATCTAATTCCACCTGTAACCATTCACGAAAAACCGAGGTGACAGCGGCAGTATTGTTTTGACCACGGTCGGAGTAAGTTTCATCCCGTTTGTTGTTATGATTTTGGATTATGTGTTGTGTTGTGCTTCACGCTTATTAAGACGTGCAAATGCCAGTGTTCTATTGATCCGACGGAGGAACACAAGATTCTAAAAAAACTGTAAATACCCTTACCTGATATAAGGTATTGTTTCATATTTTGCTAATTGTTAACCACTTCGTAACCATAGACGTGTTATCACGCGACTTAGAAACCGTTCGTATAAGGTCACAGACGTTTAAACACGCGACGCAATGCCGCTTCCGAAGTGGCTAATGATTAAAATTTAGAACTTCTTAGTAACCTTAAAAAAGTTGAATCCGAATATTTTTAAGACTTTAAAAAACCACATTAATATGGAATATCCTGTGAAATGATCTACAATTAAAAAGAAATAAGTTCCACAAGTTTAAGAAACATTTCTCGCTAATAAAGTAGATAGGAATAATTTTTTAATGAACTTTTGGATTTGAGAGTTAACAATGAAATTATTTACAATTATGTCCAACGTACTTGCAGAAACTTTCCTACCTATTATAATGAATAAAAGTTTGAGAAGTATTAAATCCGAAAAGAATGTCTCCCGAGAATCCCTTTTTCCAATTAGCTTTTTCGTATTTCAATATTAATACTGGCATGTACAATAAGGTTTGTAGACGATAAAATTGCAATAATCGTGAAAGGGGAATATCTCGAAAAAGCTGTTAATCCGAAAAGCTTTTCAATTGTAAAATCTGAAACCGATTTTCTATTCGCGAGAATAGAAAATACAGTATTTATAAAACTCTGACCTGTAAATATCTCATTTCTATCCCCACTACTGCGAGGTATACCCCCTTGAGGGGCCAACAAACTCGAGAGAATTCGATCGCCGAGAAGTATGACATCATGCAGCTCGGGTATATCGGTGAGATCACCTAATTCGAATTTCTAACTCCTTTAGTTTTCATTATTTTTTATGGAACTTTCACTTATATTATTTCGATGACATTTACTTGTGTAATAGACAATTAAAGTTTCGGGCGCAAGGAAGAAGAGTCGCCGCACAGTGGGCCGGATCGAAAAATTTAGGAACATTGTGCTACATAACTTTTGAACCGTTTGAGATATTGAAATGTGGTTTGAACTAAAAAATATTATAAAATAATCTCTTTCGAATAATACGTGTTAAAATATATTTTTTTTTTAATTTGTTAGTTAGTTATTTTTATAAATCTTTATGTATTTATTGAATCAGTTGCTTTCTTTAAGATAAGAAACCATTTTTTACAATCTTAAAAGTTCTTAGGTTGCCACGCCGCTTCACTACGCCAACCCGCGGCGACCATACTCGCTACGACATTGTCCGCTTTAAACAACTATATTGTTGTTAGTCGGAAGATTTCGAAAATAATTCTTGTACGGTTATTTACAGGAAGTTTTACCGAAAATATTCCTCTTTGTTAGAGCCTGGGATGTTTTGAGACAAATAAGATATCCTTTGACAAATATAGAACATCTTTTTAATCTGTCATGTATCGTTCAGCATTATTTTTTAAATATATTATTATTAGTTATTACTAAAAAATATATGACTTCTTATTCGGAAGAGATGCTCTATATCATAAAAAAACTGAGAAAATATGGGACGAAACGATGAGGACATCGCAAAGAACTTCAGAAATTCTGCCTGGTGAACTTTCCAAACGCTCAACTTTAAATAATCATTGTATTGGATTAAGGTGGAAAACTTATTCTTGAATTTTCACAAAACACGTAACGGGTTTATTAGAATTAACAACAAAAATAACGGTTGACTTTCTCAGTCGACGATCGGACGAAGGAGTATATTGAACGAACGATAGAGTGCGAATAACAGAGACGCACGAGAGAACAAAAGAGCTCCGTTCGGCTCAAGGCTTGTACACATTTGCGCGGCCTCTACGCGTACGCGCGACATTTGCTTACATGTAAACAGGTGAGGAGATTCGAGCATAATTTCGTCTCAAAATTTTCAATACATTGTAAACTGTAAAATATTTATTCAATTTCATTAATTTCTTCATTTTCGAGGTCCACAGATCCTTACAAAGCAATACAAATTCATTAGTTTGCAATTTCGAAAAGTCGACTTTTTGGTCAAATGTCCCTAAATTTCTCGATCCGACCCACTGTGCGCCGGCGAGCCTTTGAAATGTGCCGGCAATTGCGATTCTCTGCGTCTCTTTCTTTCCCATACGCTACCCTTCCTCGCGCTCAAAACTTTAATTGTCTATTACAAAGTAAATATAATCATAATTGTATCATATTTGGTATGATTATAATTAGAAAAATGCCACAAATATAGCCATCAAAATTCCATAAAAAAATAATGACAAATAATGAAGTTGTCTGTCCTGCTCTACATTCGGCAAAAGTCAAAGAATACTGTCTCTGGCGCATAAATGTCCCTCGGCAGACCCGTGCTGGCGACTTATGTGAATAAAATACGTAAAGCGTAAACGAACGTTTTCAATCTATTACACGTTTGTAGTCGGAAAATTTTGTTGATTCATTAGACAATAATTATTAGATATACTTTGCTTAGAAATACTGTGGTGTGTTAACAAATATAAAATGTCATTTTAGGAAATTTTACAAGTGTTTTGAATTTGAAATACTTTATGCGAGTAATTAAAAGTGAAAGTTTTTAATTGTGCATGCAGAGTAGGCTTCAATCTTCAAATCTATTGTTGATCCATTAGCGAAAAAAATTTTCTAATATTCTCGGAGTTCTCGGTAAAAAAATACTGTCTGGATTCACTGTATTTCTATTTATTGGACGAGAATAATAAAACTGTTCAATACCGCAAATCTTTCGGATATAATTTGCACGGAGAACTGCTGATCGGCTAATGCTCTTTGGTGCAAAGCCGTGAAAGTGAAAACTCGTCAACGCGCATCACAAATTCATCCAATTGCAGCATTGTAACGATTTAGCTTTTCAAGGGATGAAGTAGGGCGATGGAAAATCTGCGTACCGTTCCCCGCGTAATATGATTAGCGATGAACCGGCTGGAATTGCTTCAAGCAAAAACAGATAATACCCGAACGACAGATTCGACCGCGAATGCGTGCCATATTGATTCTTAATCCCTCGAATCGATGAACGTAATCCTGTGTATTACATGGACGAGCAGCGACGTATACTTTCCTAATCATGCTGCACGATTTTCTCATAACGACTGCGCGGAATACCACGAAAATTTCAGTATCGTCTCTAGAACCATTATCGAAACAAAACGAAATATTCTCAACGTTTAATTCAAACAACTGAATAGAAATTTTCCAGGAAAAAACAATCGGCGCGCTATGAAAGCTCGTAATGAATTGTTGGTAATTATTGCGAAAGGGTTTACTGTACTCTGATTTTGATGAAATTTAAATATGTTATGCAGCAACGCCGTTTGACTACCTTCTTCCTGTTCCAATATAGAGGGGTCGCTTTTAGTTTTCGAGATATTTTCAAAAAACTATTGCTAATACTGTATTGAATTTTCTGTATACTTGTACGCTCCGTGGCAACGTATTCGCAATAGTTTTTTGCGAATATCTTGAAAACTAAAAGTGACTCCCCTATATTGAAAATGGAAAAGTTGTTTAAAATGTTGAAATCTCTAAAATATTTAAATTTCATCAAAATCGGAGTACAGTGAGCTTTTCGCAATAATTACCGAATTATTCGGTCTGCAGATTTTCAATTCTCCCTAGGAAAGAAATTCTTCACGACAATAAATTCAGAAAAACACTAATTTCAAAGTGAATAATCATTTTCCGGGAAGCGTTAATTGGAGGCACACAAATATAAACGAGCACATTCGCTGGGGGCACACTAATATGTTCAAAGCATTTTTGAAGGCGCACTAATTGGGACGGAAACCCTTCGTCCTATTTTAATTGCATTATTATTATATTTTTGTGTAAAAATATTCTGATAACAAGAAAGAATTCGATATAAATTGTGAATAGATCGAATTAAAATCGAATTGATCGCTTGTTAAAAAATTATCAGTCGGATACAGGTATAAAACAATTGTGGAAATGGTCGCGTGAATTTGTTTTGTTACTTGCGCACGATAAGAAGAGGGCGCGTTTCGGATGATTTCACGGTTCCCAGAGAATATGTTTCCTCTCAGCAACGCAGAATTTCGGATACGATATTTGCGCCGGGATATCGCTTAATTCTATCACATGAAATATTGCCGTGTCCTTCGCGAACCTCCGCTGAGAGTGTATCCAACGAAAAACCTGTACGCTTTTACGGGAGTCCTCGGTATAATGAAAGTATTTTCATTTGAGGTGGAAAGGTAGAGAACCCATTCAGATGGTCTTTGTTTTCTGTTGTCTTCTTTGGTTTTCTCTTTTTCTGGTGAACTAGATGAAAAAAAACAGTTTCATTCAGCCTCCGCGGATATGCGCTCGGTGCTATTTTTCTCTACACTTGAATATCCAAGTATCTGATATTTCTTGAATATCTGGAGCCATGACGAACATTTCGGATAATTAATACTTCTCGTTTTATTCCTATTTTATTCCAAAGGCTTTGGATTAAAATTGCTTATAATAATAAAATCAATGTATCAGACTGCTGTCGCACGTGTTACTCTGAAGCGCCACTACAAATTGCTGCACCTTTGTTATAATATTATATACATGGTAATTATTTACTTTGAGGGTCTTCTCACCGATTTGGATGACCTTGAAATATATTGTCAAGGTCATCATTCTAAACAACTTTTTCCTATACATATTACCGCCACTCGATTTTAGTTTTCGAGATATTCGCAAAAAAGTATCACGAATACTGTATTGAATTTTTCTACGACTTAACCACAACTCATTCCGATCGCATAATTTTTGCCACAATTTATATCAAACCTAACCTTATCTAACCACAACTCATTCTATTCGTATGATTTTTCTCTTAGTAGTTCAAATTCCAAATTGTAGGTGCAATGCAAAAATTATGCGATCAGAATGAGTTGTGGTTAAGTCGTATGTCGGCCGTAACGCCGCACAGTGGGCGTGGAAGCGATCTTTGTGGCCAAAAATCTGCCTACAACTCAGTTTTCCACCGATTCAATTGAAAGTTTTTTAAAAATATTATTGAAGGTCTATACTTTGATGACGTGCTGCGCAGAAATCGTTATCAAGAATCCTTATTTACAAAACTCAATAACTCCGATACATCATCCGCCCATACCATAAACTTGCATGTCCCAGCTGAGTTGCCGACGTTTCTTAACCCTAAACCGCAAAATTTTAAACTGTGAATTTAAAATATAGACCTTCACGAACATTTGAAAAAAACTTTCAATTCAATCGGTGGAAAACTGAGTTGTAGGCAGATTTTTGGCCACAAAGATTGCTTTCTCGCCCACTGTGAATTTTGTAGATAAGAATTCTTGATAACGATTTTTGCACAGCACGTCATCAAAATATAGACCTTCACGAACATTTACAAAAAAAATTCCAATTGAATCGGTGGAAAACTGAGTTGTAGGCAGATTTTTGGCCACAAAGATCGCTTTCTCGCCCACTGTGCGCCGACCCGATCACGCATACGAAAATCCTTTTATGTATATTTTGTATATTGTATACCCGTGTTATTCATTTTGTGTTTGGTTAAAAACGCCGTTAAGCAATTGCCTATGCTGATATACAAAAATTCAAAAGAGAAAATTCAATATAGTATTAGCAATAGTTTTTTGCGAATATTTCGAAAACTAAAACCGAGCGGCGGTAACATGTATAGGGAAAAGTTGTTCAGAATGATGACCTTGACAACATATTTCAAAGTAAATAATTACCGAAATGTTTAATTATCAAGTTAAAATAGCTCCGAGTAAAAAGGATTGAGCAAGGGGTTGGAATGATTGAATAATAATTGCTGCACCATTGTTTAAAATATTGTATACATTATTAGATATGTGTGTATCTAATAAATTATTAAACGTTTAAATGTAACAATGTTTCCGAGCATACTGGTTCGGAAGAAATGTTTAATTTTCGAGTTAAACTAGCTCCAAGTAAAAAGGTATGAGCAAGGGGTTGGGAAAATTGAATAATAATTACTGTACCAATGTTTAAAATATTGTATACATTATTAGATATGTGTGTTATCTAATCACTTGTTAAACGTTTAAATGTAACAATGTTTCCAACCATTTTGGGTCGGAAGACATGTTTCATTTTCGAATTAAAACAGCTCGGAGTGAAAAGGGTTGGAACAAGGGATTGGGACGAATTGAATAATAATGAATTTCAATGGTAGCACCGTTTACAGCAGTTATTGGCGCGTGTTCCATGTAACAACGCCTCCGCGAATAGCTCCGTAATCATTCACTGACAAACTTTCGGTGAAGTAGTCAATCAGAGGGTCCAGAAATTATGTTAATTTAAGCGTAATCTAGCAAACTTTGAAGATGTTAAGGCCACCAAGAAGGCCAGGCTGAAGCAATTTATTACAAGGTAACACGACGATGGATGAGCTTCCACGATGGATGATTTTCTAATGACAATGCTTTGCTAGTCGGCAACCGTGGTGAATCGATCTCGGGCGTCCTTTGAAATGCGATTTTAAGGGACTGCCTCCGACACTCTTTACTTCTCCACGAGTCTTCTTTTTTTTCTTCTTTTCATCTTTTAGTAATCATTTTGACATGATCAATATAGTACATCGACGTTGTTAAACTCTTTTAATCTTTTTATTGTTTTGAATTACACATGTTTGTCATGGCGTAAATTGAAAAAATCATCTTCTCAATATAGTCCTCCTTGAATTGAATATCCATGGCCACAATCGCTAATAGATACAATTCGATCGTTCAATGATCACTCAGAAATACGATTTTTTCTCATTTATACTTTGTTTACAAATTTCCAATAACTTTTCACAAATTCACGAAACGATCACAAACAAATTCATTGAAATTTAGATAGGACAACGTTTGTCGGGTCAGCTAGTACAGAAATGAAGAGAATCGTATAGAACGGAAATATTCCGGGTAGAGAGAGCGGTGAAGGGTTATATTGTGAAATCTCTTTGGTCGGTATCGGGGAAAGTAAAAGAGACAGGGAGAGCGTACTCTATTCCAATTATTCCGTCTAGTTTTTTGAAATGTGATTGCCTGATTTCAAATAAATGGAGGCAAGATTGACTTGGGGAGGACCCGATCACTTTGTGTTCACAGTTCGAAGCATTCTTTTTCACCGTGCGAACAAACGGCAACGAATTTCTGTCGGCATTTCGCGTTTTCTCTAATTATATTTCGCGCCCCCCTTCCCACCCTGCGGTACCCGCATCAACTGGAATGAATATTTTCGGAGACAATCTTTCCATTAACCGAGCCGCGACCTCCAGTTGAATTCGAGTCGGCACTTTTTTGTCGAACTTATCGCGCTTACCGTCGCGCTCTGTTGCCGGCGTCCCCGCGGAGCACAAGGACAGATTTAATAGGATTTGTCGAGAGCAACAGCGAAGCGGATATTCCCGGACATTTTTGTAGGTAAGGGGCAGTCTGGCCGAGAATGCACGCCGGCAGTTCTACCAACCGAGACGAATACGCTCCGGCCATTTCTGACGTCCTACAAGCCCCGTCGTGTTCGCACCTTTCATTTTTACCAACGTTTTTTTTTTATCAGCTCGCTTTCTTGTTTGTCTGTTTGTTCAGTACAAATCTTGCAATTGATTTTAACACTAGATTGTCTAAGGAAGTCATTTTGATTGCCTTTCAATTTCAATTAGAAAAACAATTGTGTATATAATGACACAGCTTCTTAGAATTTTGTGACTTTTTCTACAACATATAAATGCGTTTATTAATCATTGTAGTTGCTTTCCCCCCTGTTTCATTTCCGGTATACAGGGTGAGTCACCAAACGTTAGCACCTCAAATATCTTTGTTGTTTCAAAAGATACATGAAATATGGTAAGGACAAAGTTGAATGGTACAATGGGGCTGACACGATGCAAAAAAAAATTTGTTTTTATGTCATTTTTTTGGAGATATCAAGGTCACCTTGACTTTTTTAAATGGAACCACCCTTTTTTAAACACCTACAATGATAGTCCCTTTCATTAGGAATTCAGTGACTATAATTAGTCCAAGGTCATTCAAATTCAAGGACAGGAAAAACGTATAAAACTAAAATATGGAAGCAGCATACCTGTATTTTATAAATGTTCGAAATGATGGCCGTCTGCGTCGATACATTGTTGTAAACGAGCTCTGAAGGAATGTTGAACTCTGATAAGTGTATCCGACGTGATATTCGTACATGCTGTGATGATACGCTGACGCATATCTTCAATTATTGTTGGAGCATCCATGTACACGGTCTCTTTTAGCAGACCCCATAAAAAGAAATCCAGTGGATTTAAATCAGGCGAACGTGCTGGCGATGAAACTGTTCCGCCTCGTCCAATCCATCGGTTTGGATATCGAGCAGGCTTGTGCGAGAACCCGGATTTCTCGGGTTCGGGACGGGTCGGGAAATCTCGGCCCAAACGGGTCGGGTTCCCGAAAGTGCGATACGTTTCGGGTTCCCGAAATTCTTCGG
>CM052335.1:2271176-2283385 GCA_028455595.1 Lasioglossum vierecki | reverse complement strand
TGTGTGTGTGTGTGTGTGTGTGTGTGTGTGTGTGTGTGTTATACCGGTATTGCCCAAAAGCAGTCATTTTGACTACTTGGGAAATTTTAAATAATCAAATGACTTTTATTATTGAATTGAGTAAATTTCTTATATGACCAGATCGGCTCCGAATTCGCATAACAGTTTATATATTTTTTGATTACCGTCACTTGTACGTGACTTGCTATTCGAATCTTTATGCCACGCGCCTTATTCCTTTTTAACGCGCGATAACGTAGTTAAGGGGGAAGGAGGATCACTGATTGTAGGATCACTTACTGTAATCGATATGCTTTGATAGAGTGGGAGGACCGCGAAATCACTAATAACTTGTTGTATGACTGTACATAATATAAGAAATATTAAAAATTAATTTTATACAAATTTCTTTACACATTAGTTATTCTTTCACAATGCAGTCATTTTGACTGCTTTGGGGCAATAAAGATATATACTAAGTTCCAGTCATTCTAGTGTTAAACTAACTTAGCGTTGAGCCAGAGACTTAAAACTTTAAACATAACTCACGTTTTTGTTTTTAAAACTGCGTTTACGGATTAAGAAAAATTATTTTATACTTTTTAGTCTGCTTTTAAAAACGTGGTATTTTTTAAAAATTTACAACTGAAACACAACAATTTCAGATAATTTATATTCATCTACTACCCGCAGCAAAACTACATAACAAATAGTGATAGGGTTAATATAGGGTTAAGTGGGTTAGGATCAGGTTAGGATACTGTTAGGATTTAATAATTTAATCGGAAAACAACGTCATCATGAAGACAAATTAATTTAGAAGAAGACGATGCATCACCAATATTTCCTGCAATATGATTGGATTTTAAGTTTCGCGTTACTTTGCGAGAATCTCGAAGATCCTGAGCGGTGCCTGCAACGTTTCTGTATTTTCAAATTTATGTGGGGACCCGCGTCGCTTATAAAAGTTTTCTTTCACGGGGAACAGAGTGGATTTCTGAAATTGAATATGCATTTGGCATATTGTCAGCGCCCGGCGCTGCGAACGGAGACGAGGCTGAGAAGGGTTGGGCCACCGGCAGGAGAAGAGAAAAGAAGGGTGGGGCAACCTCAAAACGAACCATGGAGAATTCAAGTCTCTGAGAAAAATCTCAAGTACATATCGGGAAATGGTAACACGCCCACATGTTGACTACTCAAATAGATAATTTCAAAGGCCTGTGGCCATTCCAAAATACATAGGCAACGTCTATTTGATCACGGACTCGGTGCAAGAGCCACGATAATAAATAATTTAAAAGGACCTATTTAATCAAGGACATATCATTTGCAAAAACGTGGAGATGGATCAGAATATTTTTTGATACGCAACATGGAATGTACTAGAATCATTTTCCAGCATTTTTTAAGTCTTCTAGGGGTTAAATGAAATGAATCATTTGAAAGAACCATTTAATCAGTGGACAACGGATCTTTGTGAAAATTATCTTCTTTGTTAATATATTTAACAGTTTGAAAATATTATAACAGCATTTTAAAATTCTTTTAAATGCATAAAATCCGCTGTCCATTAATCAGGGACACGTCTACAAATACAGCTCGTCGTTTTTTTCAAGTTTTTTCAGGGTGGCATGGTATCGCATAAGCAGAATATAAATTTCCATTAAAGCGGAATAACTAAAAGTAGCGAGACGCCTATATCTGAAAGGAAAATATTCTGGCCGTCACTCGATTTTCCTCGGTCGTGTCCGAATTTTTAAGAGGAACGTTCCATAAAAATTTATGGATACTTTGTGGACGTCGGTGATTTCCGTCGTCCTAGAATTTTTGTCGAACGCTTAAAATTCTGTTTTCGACGATAAAGTTCTTGAACCGCGGAACACAACGAAGTAAGCTACTTTAAAAATATACAAGCAGAGGTGTAACGCGGGAGTATTAATTAATCAGGAACTTAAATGGGTAAACACTGAAGATATTACTTCTTCAATTTCCATTTGCAGAAGTCCAACAACAACGGTTGATCGTTTTCCATTCTTCCTGCTTGCTTTCAGAGATGCAACTAGTAAGTCGTGGCTCGACATAATGATCTGATTGCAAGAACAAAGGAAAGAAGTGATTTTATTGATGTACCATTATTTAGTTACCTTGTAGATTGAAAAATGACATAGTATGGTTAGGATGATGCTCTAGAGATCAATTTCAGAATCGATCGATCATCATTCAAACCCTATCCTAATCGTATCCTAACCATACTGTGTCCTTCTGAAATTGATCTCTAGAATGACATAGTATGGTTAGGATAGGGTTAAGATGGTGGTTAGAGATCAATTTTACAATCGATCGATCATCATTCTAACCCTATCCTAATCGTATCCTAACTATACTGTGTCCTTCTGAAATTGATCTCTAGAATGACATAGTATGGTTAGGTTAGAGATAGGATGGTGGTTAGAGATCAATTTCACAATCGATCGAATTCTCTCAATACTTACCGTGCTTTATCCGAGGGCTCCCTTCACGAAGATGGATTCAGCTAGGTCGGGGCGCATATTCTGGCGTAGATTTTTCCGTGTGACCGAGAAACAACGTGAGCGTTCTGTAGAGGCGTGATGTAGCCAGGGCGACTACGGACGATATATCAAATTTCCTTCTAATAAGAGCGTCGAGGCTCGCGCAATACGTCGCGCGTCGTGAAAGTGTCCAATATGGTGACACTCGGAGAACGACACCTGAGAAACGAGGGACGCGCCGCTAAGTTAAAGCGCAGCGTAATCCGTGGGGTTTAGCGTGAGAAAACTCGAGATATCCCGTTTTTCTTCGGCCCTGCGTGCCACGGATAGAAGAAGCTGGAGTCGAGACCGAAGTCATCCGGCAACCTGACCGTTGGTGGATCGGCTTTGGTCATCGTCGAGGCCTCGCCCTATTCTCCGCACCTTTCAACTGTACCTTTTCCTCTCCGAGATCAGCTTATGAGAAATCCCTCCTGCCGCGTGCTAACATTACGGTTCAGTTCGGCCAAGCAACTCCCTAGAGCTGTCTATTAAATACCTAGCATCAACTCATGCCAGCTCCACCCGCGATCTCTCTCTCTCCATGCCCGCCGACCTTGTCGTTCTCTCTCTTCCATTCCCTTTGTCTACACCAATTCGGCTCTCATTCGCATCTTCTTCGTCGCCGATTCGGAACAAATCCACAGTGTTGCGATCAATGCTGATTAGCTGGACGAAACTGATGCTAGTCATACGAAGTACCTTCTAGATAGTCGTCTTAATTGATTTGTTTTTTAATGTTACTTTAATATCAAAGGTCATTAGCGCAACACGGTACATTTTCTTACAATATTTTGTACATCTTAGTATCTTTGATATATTGGGCAAGACCGACAATGTGTTCCTCAGAACCTAACAGAATGGGTAAAGATCCAGGCAGTTTAGCATTTTTCCTTTCATTTTCATACCTTTTGCATTCCAGTATAAGGTAATTTATAATATCTGGTACCTTACATATATCGCAGATCATGTTTTCTTTTTTACTTAACAAAAATGAATGAAATTGACGTTTGAATTTGACGATTTGTTGGACTTGGAAACTTTTGCCACTCAAAATCCGTTCCTTCGTTATGGTACTTTTGTGCGTAAATTCTTTTAATATTATCAGTTACATGTTTCCTGAATATTTCATTTATATGGTTTTTGGGGTCATTTAGTCTGGTAAAATGAATGATTTGTTTCATTTGTGTATTTAATGCTGCCAATTTGGCTGCTCTATCTTAATGGATTGTATAGATATGTTTTGGAAAAATCGCGTATAGTTGTGCGAAGAAGCAGAAAGAATCTGTATGAGTTAGTACAGTAAAAGCTTAAATACTGTCCGGGGTGGTCTACGTAAACGTTGTCCTTCTCTATGCTTGGATCTCTATTGAAATCTGGCTCGGTGCTTTTGACGCATTTATACATCAAAAAATAAAGTCATCTTTGCAACAGTATTTAAGGGTTTAATGTAATTCCAATAATTGCACACTTCATATTAGTAGTCGTAAAGAAGGTGTTTTGTCCAGCTAGTACCTGGAATCGCAGCACTGTGCGAAGCCTCACCTTACATACCCCCACGAAGCTCCAGTTACCCCTTAGCAATTCCTCCGACGCGGTTCTACCACCCAGACTCCCATGGCGGCGCGCCGTTCTCGAAACCTAATCCAAAACGTGCCGAACACCGTCCACATTATCATTCTTGTAGCAGACAACCAAAAGTTTGTTCCGACCCGTCCTCTTTCGACACCCGGTCCCCTTCGACGTCGCTTGTTCCCCGCGCTATCTAACGACTGGAGGGATGGAAGACGAGGAACGCACCGGAGAGACACTGAACAACGCCTCATCCAGCACTAATGTTATACGAGTTTCGAGCACTTTACACGCTAATCTCTGGCGCGGGAGTTTGCTCCCCCGCGAAACATGTCTCTCTCTCTCTCTCTCTCTCTCTCTCTCTCTCTCTCTCTCTCTCTCTTCATATCTATTTAGAGAGTGACGACACGGTTATCTTAGTCGCCAGATACGCCATGCGAAAATGGCCGAAGAAAAGTGACGATCGTCCCAACTATTTCTCCAAGATCCTCTAAGAAAGTATTAGGTTGCAGGGAAAGTTCTGTCGTATTTGAAATGACCAGGTATTTTTGCTTGTAAATCAAAAACATGAATTAGCAAAGTTATATGAAAGAAATGACATCATCAAATAATATTGAACTTGAATTTTTTTATAAATTGATTCGAATGTTCTTAAAATAGAATGTTCAATGTTTTCGGCGCAAGGTTCGATCGTTTAGTACTTTTTTATTCTAGAAAGCAACATTCTATATTAACAACAAATACCATTAATAGAAGAATGTAGTTCTCTTTAAAATACGACAGAAGTTGCCCTTATATCAGAATAAAATTGCACACATTGATCAGGTTAGAGGGTTAAAAAAAAATAAAAATAATTAATTATTTTTAACTTTACTAATCTTAGAATTACATGCACATATGGGGTGTCGAAATTTGTGAAAAAATTTTTGGAACAAACGCCGATGAGAAAATTTTTGAAATTCAAGGCCGAATCTTTAACTTTGTCAACCGAAGTGACAACCCACCCCCCTCCTCCCCCCGAATGAGGTGTCAAACAACGCGGCGTGATTCGGGTTTCAACATCCTATTAGTTAAAAATTTGAAATTTCAAGGTCTAACTTGAATTTGGCCCTGACCCATGCTTGTGGAATATGAAACTGATCGTCTCGAAGAAAAAATCAGGTGTTTACGAGCGGCCCGTTACGATTTGAAGTTGAATGACGGAGAAAGAAATAACGTGTTTACCTTATCCGCCTCCTCATTGTCCTGTATGCTAAAGTGAGATGGAACCCAGATTAATTTGACATAATTGTCCTGTTAGGCCAAAGAGAATTCTGAAGAAATTATCAGGAGAGCAAAAATTGTTTTCAATATTTTTTCCACGAAAGTTCCAAACCCTGGTTCTCCCATAAAGGCTTGAAGAGAGGTTTCATTACCACGATTAATAGAATGCGAGCGGATCACTACCATTTGGCTGCTTCATTGGCACGAGTCAGCATAATCTCCGACGGCAAGTGTAGTTGCAACCAAAGCGATGAAACTTTAAACCACGTTATCTAGCAGTGCGAAAAGTATAACAATCAGAGGCACAAACTATTGGATTCCCTATATAAAATGGGTTTCCAACTACCTCTAAATATTAACATGTTTATTGTTCCGTCGCACAAGGACAGTTTTCATAGGTTTCTTTCGGACAAGATTTATGATACGAACGTGCCTAAATATCCTCCTCGAGAATTAAACAAACGAAGGTCATTCGGCGACCAGGCAAGACATCTGGTTAACATTTAGTTTTTTGTACACCCTCGAAACTACAAGATGTCATAAAGTTAACCCCTCCGAAGGACAGTCCGCGACCGTTACGCAGGGTCTCCAACTACCTGGAACCGTCGCGTAGTCGACCGAGTAAGATCTCGCCCCACTCCTCCTTCCCAGGGCCTCATTCAGAACTACGGAAAGGAGGTCCTAAAGGTCAAGATGTGTACTGATTGGGAAATGCAACTTTCTGCAGGAACCAATCAGTGCATCTTATTTCATATTTGAGAATCCGACGAGCATCGCGCTAGGACTAGAAGACGAAGTCGCTCAGTTGAGTTTTACGCTCTAACGCCGCGACATTCTCCAGTTTTCGGGTAGACAAGTACAACACACGAGCCGTTGTCTTGTCAATCGTTTATAATACGTGCAAAGTTAACATCACGGTAGTTCGTTGTCCAGTGGTCAAGACACCCGAGAAACGCATCATCAGTCGAGACACATCGCGTGCGTTCAATCACACACACAAACGCGAATCCTCACATCATTATCTGCGCGCGTATAAGGCAGGACCTGCTAGATCAGCCTTACTGATGAGTCCACTAGCAGGTCCGGGACGAAACGCTTCCATTAACGTATTCATGCGATATAAATTTATGCGAATCAACTATTGTCTTTTGCGATAATTTTATCATTTTGAACTAGCTGTCTAAAATTAATTTGGCGGGCAGTGATCCGGAACATTCGCGAACTTACGGTTCCGCGATAAAACATTATAGCAAAACCTAATATATATTAAGGCTTGTATTTGTATTCACAATTATCTTACAGATAGTAAACTATCAATATAAATCTTATGTTATGTATCATCAACTGGTAACTTTGTAAAACCAAATTGTAAAGCAAAATGTGGACTCAACTAAGGGTCTAAAGAGCTTCAATAAAAAAAACGTGTTTACCTGTATTATTTTCTGGGTAAAGAACGTATTTGAATTCAAAATAATCGCGGAATTGTAGCCGGTCTAATGTCCTAGATCTGCTATACAGGGTGTCCCGAAATTCCCTCAGCATCCGGAAATGGGAGGATGCTGAGATCATTTCAAGCAAGATTTTCCTTTACGAAAATATCATCTGAGGCTTCGTTAAGGAGTTATTAACGAAAAACACGAACCAATCCAGAGCGCGAACTACATGTGTTGGTCGCGGCACATCGACAGCCGAGCGTCGTTGAACACCAACACATGTAGTTCGCGCTCTGGATTGGTCCGTGTTTTTCGTTAATAACTCCTTAACGAAGCCTCAGATGATATTTTCGTAAAGGAAAATCTTGCTTGAAATGATATCAGCATCCTCCCATTTCCGGATGCTGAGGGAATTTCGGGACACCCTGTATAAATGATCACAGACGGTTGAAATAACTCCCGATCATCCGAGGGGATGTTGCGAAATCGTCGGTGATTCCTCGAAGCTTTTTCCGTTCATCCGCGATGACGTCGGATGCTGTTGCGTCGAAGTTCCGATCATTCATATAACATGAGTCTCCATCAGGCGGAAATCCATAAATTTTCAAGCAGCAAATGGTACGTCCTCATTTTCTTCGGCAAGCCAGAAACATTCGACGTCGGGGAACGAGCCGGAGAGAACGGGTGATCGATAAAAAATAATTACGACCATCCAGTGCTTGATTTCCGACAGGCAAATAAGAGAGCAGTTTCGCCCTGTCGACGTTAAGGATCATTCATCTTTTCTTCGTCAAAGGAGGCCACCGGTGAGTGCATAGTAAACGAATCTCCTCTATTCATTATATATCGCTCTTACTTTGTGAGAATTTCCAATCATGCAGCCGGGGAGCGCGGTCTGACCTGTCGTTCTTGTAATTTCGAACGTCAATGGGAATACATTGGGAACGCCGTATGGTAGTCGAAAGATACACGGAGAAAGATCGAATAATCGTTCAATATTCGCCTAGTTGTTCCACAGTTGGTCGGAGGCTCGAAAACCTCGACGAAATTCAATTATACCTCATTCAATGTTACATAAAAATTTAATCAAACATTTATTAAATGAAATTATACTTCTCAGTGATTCTAAATGCCAATGCTTTATATAATAATTAGTCTACACACTATAGTGCAGTCTAGAAACATTAACGATAGACTATGAAGAATAACGTAATTTTCACAACTTGCTATTTATTGTGGAATATATTTAATGAAATTCATCTCTGTAAAAATGTGAAGGGATGAAACTTTTTTTTATTGGCAAGCTTTAGGTCCTTACTGATTCATAAGCCTTGTGCGTAATAACGTTTTCAAACTCTGTTATTACAAAAAATAAAGTGCAAAAGCAGATTCTTATAATTTAATTTCTCTTACATAACTAATTAACTAACTATTGCTTTAATCCGTATAATTTCTTATATCTAGTTGGGAACTTAATTTAATTAAATAGGAACAATGATCTTACAGGCTAATATTGCATTTGTTACAGAAGTCATTAATTATCTTTAATATTTTTATTCTTGGTTTTCTTAAAGCTGTGATGAAACATGACGGAAAGAGATTTGTGGTGTCATCTAACGGCAACGCATCAAAACATAATGCTCGAAAGAAATGACAGGGATCTGAATTGTACTTGTGATTAATATTAATCTATAATTGTTTCATTGTTCGTGGACTGCGGAACTTTTCATATAAATCTCAATTCTAGTATGACAAAAATTAGTATTAGTTTTATTATTCTGAACTTATCAAAACTATTAAAATACAGAAAAATGTATCTCGTACACAATTTTTATTGTGTACTAATTAGTCGAAGAAAAATCTAAAAACCGATTGTTCGAACTAACGGGACGCATGTGTGAAAATCGAATCAGCTCTCGTAGTAGCGGAACGTAACTTCGAAAACTAATCTCGGTCGGTGGTGTTGAAGGAAGGCATTAAAGCGATTAGTATATTGTTAAACTAATACACAAACGGAGGGCTAATCTACAGGGCTGCGTCTAGGCAGCAACTTCCCTCATTATATCGTTCGCGTAACTCCAGATTACGACAACAAGCAGCGTAATCGGGCGAAAAATCACACGAAATAATAGACGCACGAACGTATTAACAAAATCAGGATATCTAGCATAACTATAGTTTCTGTGTGTCTACAGTCTAGTGTCTGCCGATGATACCTTCCGGGCAATAATAAAAGTTTCTGTGCCGGAGGACCGGTGTTCCGCTCACGGAGAGTCGCAGAAGACGCGAGTCAGTGTGTGGGAGGAGAAAAGAGGGATGTAGGAGATCAGCAGACAAAGAGAGGGAGAGAGAGAGAGTTTGTAGATGGGGAAGGTGAGTACAAGAGTCGTGCAAATACGGAAGGGAAACGGATTTCTGTGGTAGGAGTGCTTCGGGCAAGGAGATCCTTGATGTACGAGACGTTTGTTTCGCAAGTCGGGCAACGACAGTTCAACCCCGTAAAGGGAAGCTAAGATCGAACCAGCTCCGTGCACTTTGCGCTGTATGTGCGATAAATCCGTCAGGCTTTCGATAAAGAATAAGAATCGCGTTCTGTCGTGCGCTGGAAACCCAAGAAACTGACGGCAGAATACGGCTCGCTTTGCCACATGATACCCACGAATTACACCGTTCTCGAATTTCTATTTTAGGTCCGGCCACCCTAACCTCTAAGTGTCATGTATCTTGCGAATTTCTATTTTAGACCGAGCCACCCTAACCTTTAAGGGGGTAAGGGCTAGGCAGAATATTGCTAGAATATTACTAGAATATTACTAGAAAAACAAATGAAACATGTTAGCGGGATCGAGTTGTTTGTCATTATATGAGCATAATAGTAGCTGTGAGGGCTCATTGTAAAGAGGAAGGTTGATTGTTCTAAGGTGCACTCATAATTTAACGAGATTATATTTATAATTAATGATATGAGCGTCCAAAGTAGGGGGAAAAATCGAGACAACCAACATCAGGTTCCCATGTATTTTTCTAATATAAAACGATTTTTTCTACGGAAATCATGAGTGCAGTTTAGAACAATCAACCTTCCTATTTACAATGAGCCTTCACACAGCTCGTAACATGCTCGTATAATGATAAACAAGTCGATCCCGCTAACATGTTTCACTTGTTTTTCTAGTACTATTCTAGTAATATTCTGCCTATCCCTTACCCCCTTATATGTCGTGCGTCTTGCGCAGTGACAAAACCAAACAATAATCACATTTTATGTGGTAAATTATTAGGAAACTATTACAGGGTGGTTTGTCCAATATAGAAATTAGCATACACGAAAATTCTCGAGACAGTAGAAAGTATTTGATTAAAATTAATGTATAATTTCAAACATTTCTGGAACGTCCATTATTTTCATCTCTTTGGATTTTCCCTGAGCACATGAAAAATCAAGTTTACAACGAAACCCCTACTACAGAAAATATGAAAGCAAGAGTCTAACATGCATGCACCACTGTTCTTTCAACTATGAAGGAACATGCAAGGTCATCATTCATGTGGCGTGTATAAAAATATCTTGGAAATAATAAAGATTGTAGCTAGTGTATCGTGTAAAACACCGACGTTATAATTATGAAAATGATCTGTCGTATAAGGGTTGAAGCGCAGTCCGTATTTCACGGATATAAAAATACGGTGATAGGACAATCAGTGCGATAGAAATGCAGAGGAGTCTCATAATCCATTTAACGGTGGGAGCAAGTTCACTAGACACGCTTCGGATCTGATGAAATTACATTCCGCGCACAATGCCGGGAAGAATCTTGATTAAAGTCGCGTCAATTCAGTCCACCAAATATTTCTTGGTGGGGGCGGACGCAATATTTGCGCTGCGAGTACAATAAATCCCAATGAAAACATCCTGTAAGCAGCATAGGGGGCTAAATTATTCAAACTTGGCCGCTTCCTAACACCTTTTATGGCCATTGGTTTAAAAAGTAATGACCAAGTTTGAATAATTTAGCTCTGTATGTAACTCTTTAAAAATTAAATAGCGTTCTTTTAAACTAATTTTTACAAACGCTTTTTTTCAGTATTGTAAGAGGTATTTCTAAGCTAACGAACTTGGCCGTATTTTGTTTGATCTCACAACTTTTTACGGCCACGGAGAACTTGCCACCTGTTTAGAGGATGTTTTTGTTGGTTATTATTTATCATAGATGGACTGAAACTCTTTTACATAACTGTTTACAATAAAAAAAGAGAAAGATACAAGACTACTCGTCTAATAATAAAGAAGGGATATGCACAAAGAGAAAGAAAAAAAAGTATAATAATATAAGAATGGTACAATGGATATGGTATTATCATTTATTCCTGCGTATAGTTGCATTTTAAAATTTAGTAAAAAATAAATACGATTATAAATAGTACATGATTGTTGCAATAAACCCTTTAAAGAGTTGCATAGGGGGCTAAATTATTCAAACTTGGCCGCTACCAAACACCTTTTATGGCCATTGGTTACTTTTTAAACCATTATCCATAAAAGGTGTTAGGTAACGGCTAAGTTTAAATAATTTAGGCTCATAACTTTTTACGGCTATAGAGAACTTGCCTTCTGTTTACAGTAGAGCTAGAACCATTATCCGGGTATATGAGATACCCGGGTACTCGGGTACCCATGAGACACCATCAGACAAGTAGAGCAAAAATACCCGGGTATCTCATGACATAGTCGGCTACCCGGGAATCTCATGAGACAGTCGGCTACCCGGGTATCTCATGAGACAGTCGGCTACCCGGGTATCTCATGAGACAGTCGGCTACACGGGTATCTCATGAGACAGCCGGCTACGCGGGTATCTCATGAGATAGTCGGCTACTCGAGTACTCGGTTCCAGGAAATGAAAACTATTACGGATCGATTCCGGTTCTCAAAACAATTATTAAGAACCGAAATGATGTTATAACTGTTACTAAATACAATATTGATTCTGACTTATATCTGGCTTATTTCGATTCTATAACTGTTATTTTTCGGTTCTGGATTTCGGTTCTGTCATTCTGTATTGTGTATGGCCTTACATATTTATTATTTAAATAGTTAGTTATTGATATTTTCAATTTAAACAAATAAATTTTTATAATTTGTTTCTTTAACCATTTGAATTATTAGTTGAATAATTATGTATTGCTGTAATAATTGTTTAAACAAATAAATTTCTATAATTTGTTTCTTTAACCAATTGAATTATTAGATCAATAATTATGTATTGTTGTCATAATTGTTTCAACAAATAAATTTTTATAATTTGTTTTTTTAACCATTTGAATTACTAGTTGAATAATTATGTATTGTTGTAATAATTGTTTAAACAAATAAATTTTTATAATTTGT
>CM052335.1:2238333-2254660 GCA_028455595.1 Lasioglossum vierecki | reverse complement strand
ATGGCACGATTACGATAACCGTGGCCCCTAATTTTAAGGTTATATTTGTGTTCCTGGGATCATTCTAAGAAAAAAATGTTTATATAACAGGGTGTCCAATCAGCTCCGTTTAGCCGGTAAAGTAGATTTAGTGTTTTTAATAAAACTGCAAATATCTCAAAAACTATGCGAGATATGGCAAAATATCACGAGACCTTTTTTGTAGGAAATTGAATTTCCAACAATTTATGTCATATAACTTTTTTCTCTCAGTTGCGCAGTTTCTGAGATAACATCTACAATGGGAAGATTATGTGGGGGAGATTACGATAACCGTGGCCCCTACTTTTAAGATTATATTTGTATTCCTGGGATCATTTTAAGAAAAAAATGTTTATATAACAGGTGTCCAAAAAGCTCCGTTTAGCCGGTAAAGTAGATTTAGTGTTTTTCATAAAACTGCAAATATCTCGAAAACTATGAGAAATATCGCAAAATATAAAGAGACCTTTTTTGTAGGAAATTGAATTTCCAACAATTAATGTCATATGACTTTCTTCTATCATCTGCGCAGTTTCTGAGTATATTTATATTTCTGTGAAGTTGCTGAACAACTGCTTCTCCCCTGAAATAATGGTCGGGGCAAGTGAAAAGGGTTCTGAAAAGACCAAATTCTGGATAACATCTTCAATGGGAAGATTATGTGAATAGAATGGGTTGGGTTAGGTCGTCAGTGGGGGCGGAGAGGGCCGGCCGTAAGGCCACGCATACGGGGATCCAGGAGTATTGTCGAATATCTCGAAAACTAAGTGATCTGCTCTTGTTGTTTGAAAAGATTTCAAAAAATTAAATAATAGTTTTTTATAGAAAATTCAATTTCCTCCAAAAAAAGTCTCTTGATATTTTGCCATATCTCGCATAGTTTTTGAGATATTTGCAGTTTTATTAAAAACACTAAATCTACTTTACCGGCTAAACGGAGCTGATTGGACACCTGTTATATAAACATTTTTTTCTTAAAATGATCCCAGGAATACAAATATAACCTTAAAATTAGGGGCCACGGTTATCGTAATCGTGCCCTTTACCCGAACGAAAGAAGAGGCAGAAACTGATGGTTTTAAAAACTCACTTATCCAGCCGTAAATCCATTTGCTGCCTCGAAATGTGTGACAATGGGTCAGTCGGTGACGAAGTACACAGATGTCTTCAGGTATGCGATCCAAGGTAGTACCGCAATGCAAGGGGCGTACAGCCAAGTCAACGAACTGTACAGCTGGTGGTTGATTTCAGGAATACGACACCCTGACGGATACGCGGCCAATGATCTGGACTTTTCACTTTCACTTTCAAATCGATAAATAAATCACATCTTTTTTCACACAGATGCACTAATAACAATTGCAATATCCCTTGTATTGCAGCACAAATCACAACTTTCTAAAAGAAGAACATCCCGAATTTTTCTTTCACTTTTCACTGTACAGTCAAACGTACGTTATCACACTGCAAATATTTCACGGCGACAGTCAATGCACTAAAATCCTTCACAAATCCAAGGGCTGCAAGAAAGTGGCAGCAGCATCAAACCCACAGCGGCCGTAGGTGATAATGATGAGGCAGAGACTTCGACTGACAGCAGTTTCCCAAAAAAGCTGCGAATACCCCCAAATATCCCCACCACGAAGAAAAACTGAGGATATAGGAACATTCTAAAAAATCACGTGTTTTGCAGAAGTTGAAACTGCAGCAGTGTGACCTTACCTTTCCTCCATGATAGAAAACAGGGATCCTCGTCTCCGCGGAAGGGATCGTGCCATAAATCAGAACTCTGCAATTACTCGGGAATGTCCGCAAGGACACCGGAACGGAAAAATTTTCTCCTGCACATATTGACGCGCATCAGTACTTTAAATTTTTCGTTCGGAGGGTTGCATAATTTGCTGTAATCAGAAGTCCAGCAACTCGCCTCAAACGTCACGGCTAAAGATCAAGCGGCGCGATCGAAAAAGAATTAATAAACTCAACGTGTGCAGGAGAAAATTTTTCGGTTCCGGTGTCCTTGCGGACATTCCCGAGTAATTGCAGAGTTCTGATTTATGGCACGATCCCTTCCGCGGAGACGAGGATCCCTGTTTTCTATCATGGAGGAAAGGTAAGGTCACACTGCTGCAGTTTCAACTTCTGCAAAACACGTGATTTTTTAGAATGTTCCTGTATCCTCAGTTTTTCTTCGTGGTGGGGATATTTGGGGGTGTTCGCAGCTTTTTTGGGAAACTGCAGTCAGTGAAGTCTCTGCCTCATCAGTATCACCTACGGCCGTTGCAGGTCTGATGCTGCTGCCACTTTTTTGCAGCCCTTGGATTTGACTGCGATCGCGTACTTGACAGCCACCATCAGCGGTGCAATTACCGGCCAAAGAATTGTGAGTTCATCGTTGTTGAAGGATTTTAGTGCATCGACTGTCGCCGTGAAATATTCCCAGTGTGAAAACGTACGTTTATTGTGATTTATTTTTCGATAATTTATTTATCGATTTGAAAGTGAAAGTGAAAAGTCCAGATCGTTGACCGCGTATTCGTCAGCGTGTCGTATACCTGAAATCCACTACCAGCTGTGCAGTTCGTTGACTTGGCTGTACGCCCCTTGGATTGCGGTACTGTCGCATACCTGAAGACATCTGTGTAGTAGTTCGTCACCGACTGACCCATTGTCACACATTTCGAGGCAGCAAATGGATTTACGACTGAATAGGTGAGTTTTTAAAACAAGCAGTTTCTGCTTCTTCTTTCGTTCGGGTAAAGTTGCCGTAGGTCGTGTCCGCTATTATGAACACCCGTAATGAATTGACGAGTAATGTTTTTTCGCAATTATCTCGTAAACTAAAGCCGACAGCCAAAAATTTTAAAGAGAAATGTTGTTCAGAATAATGGTCTTGACCACATATCCAAAGCTCATTGAAATCGGTGAGCATTCACATAATCGAGAAACTCTTGTTCGTTACGATGTCACGGCGTATCGTCATCGCTCTCCTGCTCGCGTGGCGCGGCGCGGCTGCCCAGGTCGCACTCTGATTGGTCCGAGTTTTTCGTTAATAACTCCTAATCAAAGCCGCGAACGCCATTTTTGTAAAGGAAAATGTCGCTTCAAATGACCCAAGGAACCTCCCATTTCCCGGTCTGGAAGGAATTTTGGGACACCCTGTATATAAACTGTCATAAATTCGTCTTTGCTGTTCTCCATCACAATGTAATCGGTTAACCCTCTCCACAAATACACCCCCTGGCAGAATATTTCCGATCGAAGGCATTGAAACGGATTTTAGAGAAAACATTCATAATTTAGAAGTATAAATTATTACTTTATGATGGGAAATGAAAAGGGACTTATTAACGAATGAAAAATAACATAATAACACAAGATAGGTATATTTTGTAGAGTATTATATGTATTTGATAATAGAGTATTTTGCGCTGAATCCGAATCTGCCCACAATTTTTCCCCTAGACGCATGGTTTTTAAGAAACTTAATTTGAATAAGAAAATATATTTTTCAGTTTTAAACAAATATTATCATGTTATTGTACAAGATATTTCACTGTTCTTTGCAGAAATAAATTCTGTAAACTTTCCCGAATACAGTGATATCCAATATTAATACATTATGAATCTTTAAACATGTTTAAACAATCGTTAAAGATGGAAAAACCTCTTTACACCAATTTGTGAGGATATGTTTACGTTTATCTTACAAAATAAGGGTGCAGCGAAAAATCGAACTATATCACGCGATAGAGCAGACTTTCATCTTGAGACTAACTGAACCCCAACCCTTTAAAGTTAACAAGTCGACGTTTTTTTCGAACCCGAAAGCAAAATATCTTCGCCCGACCAGTTGCCACCAGTGCCGTTGTGTATCTTGCCGTATCTGATGGCAACTCATGCTCTCGGGAGAAGATATTTTGCTTTCGGGTTCGAAAAAAACGTCGACTTGTTAACTTGGGTTGGGGTTGAGTTAGTCTCAAGATAAAAGTCTGCTCTATCGCGTGATACAGTTCGATTTTTTGCTGCACCCTTATTTTTTAAGATAAATTGAAAAATATCCTCACAAACTGGTGTAAAAAGGTTGTCTCTCCATCTTTAACGATTGTTTAAACACGTTTAAAGATTCATAATGTATTCTATTTAACACTCACATTATTACTATTTATAATGGAATCTATTTCTGCAAAGAACAGTGCAATATTTTGTATAATAACATGGCAATATTTGTTTAAAATTGAAAAATATATTTTCTCATTCAATTTAAGTTTCTTAAAAACTGTGCGTCTAGGGGGCACAAAATTGGGGGCAGATTCGGATTCAGTACAAAATACTCTATAGGAATCATCCAACTGCAATTGTTTAACAAATTTGGTGTTGGACAGTGTAAATCGAATCGGAAACTTTTATCCAGTAGTTGTATCAATTGGAAACTTTTTTCCCAGTAACAATTTGTTTATTTGTTCGTTTCTTTGCCATAATATATATATATATATATATATATATATATATATAAGCTTATGTTATTTTGTTGTTTTTCATTCCTTAACAAGCCCTTTTTCATTTCCCATCAGTTTTAACTTCTAAATTGTGAATGTTTTCTCGAAAATCCGTTTCAATGCCTCCGATTGGAAACATTCTGCCAGGGGGTGTAACATGTAAGACATACATTCGATTGTAAACCATGTGGTCGCTAATGACCTAACTTGACAACTTATTATGTGGCCACATTAAAATAAACCATAAATAAATAAATAAATAATTTTTGTATCTCTATTCTTCTACTATGCTGATGTTTTGATTTATACGATGTAGACGACATCATGCTTGCAAGAACGTTTAACGACATGTACATTACGTATATTTCACTGATGAGATCGAGAAGTGCGCAGCGCATTGACGTTAAGAAACTTTTAAGGGCTGAGTATCATCAGCTGGGTGTCTTTTTGGATTCGCGATGCAACAGTAAGCGTTACAAAAAAATCTTGCTTGACGTAAGTGTCTCGTTCTTGCAAATTACTTGAAACAGCATATTGTTACGTCAAGTTTGACATGTATAACAGAAAGAATGAAATTTTTGTGCAGGCAACGAAATACTCCATGTACGGTGAGATGCACAAATGGCTGATTTTTGGATCGAATTTGACTCACAGTTTGGAAATGTTAAACGACAATACATTTAGCATCTTGACGGACATCGTGATCGTTGTACCAACAACGAAAGATTATGTTCTATACGATGTGTACAACCCATGCAAAGAGCGGGGAGGATCCATGAACGTAACAAATTTCGGAACTTGGAACAGCAAAAAGGGTTTGAACGTTACCCTAACTCAATCAAGGTTTGACAGAAGATCGAACTTGCACGGAATAAGACTGAAAGTCGGCATCGTAGTGAGTTGTTCTTAATTTTGCAACTAATTACTTATCTTGCACTACAAATTCACACGTCTGCCAATCAAATTCTACCTTTTGCAGATAAAGTATTTTTAAGTAAGTTTTTGTAGAAAAAAAACATAGAAAATGTAAATTAATTATTGAAAAGATTTACATCAAACACGTATTTAAAAGTAATTACAAGACAGCGGATTTTATGCATTTGCGACAAAAATGAGCAGGTGTAATTTAAAACAGTAAAACCATTAGAAAAATTTAAAAATACTGCTACATTATTTTCAACCTATCAAACATATTAAGAAAGAACAGTAATTTCTATTTCACTTCAGTTTGTTGAAAATAAGGTGGATTTTTTTTTATTTTGCATAAAGATTCGCTGTCTAGTAAATTACCAATTCATTTTTGTAATGTATGAAAACTGTGTAGATATGTATATTCATTGTAATCATTTTCTAAATCATAAATTGTACAAGTGAACGTTACATATTTTGTTGAAGTGTATTAAGTATGTCAAGTATTGAGTCTCACGTTTACCTCGCAGTAACGACACTGTTTATGTATGTGTCTAATGTCACACAGCACTTCGCTGCATGGAGACTTCTTCTAAACTCGTGGGAGATGCTTTCACGTGTAATTCATTTTATATATTCTTAACGAGTAAAGTTGATTTGTGTGCAAAAGGTTGAATTCGATGTGCAAAAGGGTGAAAGTGATTTACAAAAGGGTAAAATTCACTTGCATAAGGATAAATTTGACTTGCAAAAGTGCGAATTTGGTGTACAAAACCAGTAGGAAAAATAAGTAAAGAATTATTAATTGTAATTGTGCACGCGTACAATCTAAATAAATATTGTAGATGAATTCTAAACCCGAAAATCGGTCGCTGCACGAAATGATGTTGGAGTACAGCATGAAAGCCAAATATGGCCGATCGAAGTTTCTATACGTGCTCCTGTGGCATCTATCGTCTCTCTACAATTTTACGTAAATATGGAAAGTCTTTCACGAATTTGCAGAAGATCTAAACTAATTACAGGCAAATAAACATTTGATGGTCATGTTCGAATAAAAACAGAGAAAAGATGAAGATTTTATTTGAAGCTTCGAATAAATAAGCTTTCAATAAAAAATTATCTTTATTCGTCGGATAAATTCTCGTCGACCAAAATTATTTATTCGATACTCGTCGAATAAAGATACCTTTCTTCATTCGAACCTTCGAATAACGAATAAAGATATGGTGCCTTATATTCAAATCGTTGTTTAAACAATTTTTTAATTATAAAATAATTTAACTACGATCTGAGGACATGCTCTTATCTGTAGTTCGTGTTTTCCAGCATGGACGTCATCCAAATAACTGCGCAGCGTAGGTTTGACCATTCTGGCCCAGTTTTCGAAGCTTTCAAAAAGAAGACTATCGATTTGTCGACCAGTCCAGTCGCGATGAAGGTTGACCGATTGAATAATGGCGACATTATTGGACCAGTCTGGCCAATTCGGTATGCTACCGCTATTATTTTGCTTTTCTTGATAACAATTTTGAGTTGTAGAACGTACGATTGGAACGAACTGATTCTTTACTTCACTGATGCAACTCAAGAACTAATTTCTTAAACTTCCATCATGTCGACGGATTTAATATATATATATACAGGGTGTTTACCTACAGGTGGGAGAAAATTGAAGGGGTGAAGTTCTTTACATTCTCCACATTTTTCTTAGTAAACTCGTAGTGCGTGTGTATGTTATGGTAAATAGAGCTAGAGCGTTTATTCCAGTATTTAAGTTCGGTTTTATGAAAAATTATAGTGCAGAATAAAGATTTGTGTATTTGTGTGAGAAGAATTTAAAAGTGAAAGGCCATTGACCCCTTCTACTCGATAATTCCATAGGGCGGATATTAGAAATGCCCTTGTGGATTTTAACGAGTAGGTAGGTTCAATGTCGTCTAGCTATTTATTAAACATTTTCACCTCGTTGGGGCCCCAAATAAGAACCAAGGTATGCATGCAACTGTCACTTGATACATGACTGTCGCGCGCCTGTTTGACGTACGCAACGTACACCTTTGTCGAAAATGTTGCCGCATTTTAGGCGGATTTTTAATTGTTAATAGCTAATTAACGAAGTCAAAAGTGCAATTTTTTTATTCTTCATTTTCGTCTTAGATTATCGTCGAGAACCACCCCTTCAATTTTCTCCCACCTGTAGGTAAACACCCTGTATACAGTGACTCCCATTAATATTCGGTATAACAATTATATTAATAATAATTACTTTAAATCATCATTTAAGAAGAATTCACTAAGCGGCAGAAACAGTTGTAGACTACAATACTTTTTTTCTGCAATTCCGACAACTTGCAATTTTTGCCAAATATTTGTCACGTTCTGTAGCAAACCTAATTTCTCTAAAAATTTCCGAATGTTAGTAGAAGTCACTGTACAGGGTGTATAAAAATTATATGTCACGACCATCATAGCGTGATTCTACACCTCATGATGTAGGTGAAGATCTGTTAAAAAAACACTTTCCGCAAAATTGTTCCTGACTGATTTTTTAAGGTTTTGCAGGTAAAATTTTTTGTTGTTGTTTGTTTCGGTTTGAACGAAATTCGAACGAAAACCAAAACGGACCGATTGAGTTCCGACCTGTGGTTCCTTTGACACTTTTTATACTCTCATGGTGGTCGTGACATATAATTTTTATACACCCTGTACATGCGCAGCGTTAAATTATTAATTACGGTGTAAATGTTATTTGCCACAGATCGTGTTTCATGTTTCGTACAATTTCCTCAACGAAGATCAAACCGGCCCAATTTCTGAAACCTTTGTCCGTGAAAGTATGGTACGGAGTTCTATCGATGATAGTAATCGTGATGTCGATTTTAATAATTTTTATAAGACTAGAGGGTGTCCGCGAACCTGCAGATAATTACGGACTCTCTGTTTTGTTAACAATAGGTGCCCTGTCGCAACAAGGTAGACAATCGTTCAAAATGAATGGCGTTCCTGAGAATTTGTTGACTTCTTAAATTAAAATATGTTTCGTACAGGTTCTGCATTCGTACCGACTCGTTGCGCAGCTCGTATAGCGTTCTTGCAGATTTTATTATTCAGCACGATCATTTTGAATTATTACTCGGCCAGTGTCGTATCGAATCGGCTGAAGAACAAAGGTGAAAAAATGAACGATTCGCTAATTAGTTTAGCCAAAAGCGGTATGAAACTGGCGGTGGAACCTACGCCTTATGTTCGCTCTTTTCTTCAGGTAGTATCTTTAAATGTTAAATAATTCACGCCATTCTTTGTTCATACCAGTGGTGGTGAAACTATGACACGCGGGTCAAACACTGACCCACGAATCGTTTGTGAGTGACCCACGCGTTTATTGCAATATTCATCTACTTTTTTAAACTGTAACAGAGAGAAAAAAAGATATATCGAAGATATTAAACAATTATAAAATATAAATATGTAATATCATTTATAAATAAATAAATAAATAAATAAATGAAAACAAAATGTATAAATAAAAAAATAACAAAAATCCAAGTGGAATGTGAAAACTGCGCATTTGGGTGACTCATCACATTATAACGTAAAACATGGTGCGCTTTGTCGTTGCATTAAAGTGCGGTATTTCAAGATATCAAATCAAGTTTCGATACTATACTTTTATTTTAGCTCTTTATCTGGAAAAGTTAAAGTTATACATAAACAAGGAAACAAAAACTATTTTTTGATTATTTCGAAAGTGAGAATCGAAAAGATTCAACTGTCAACTTTATCTCTTAACAAAATATTTAATGTTTCTAAATAATTGGCACCCTTTTTACCCCACCCCTCTCCCTTCTAATTGATTTCACTGACGTATGACCCACGGGCTACTATTTAAAAACGAAATAAAAATTCACCCACTCTTAAAAAAGATTCGCCGTCACTGGTTTAGACGCACGATTTTATTTTCTTCATTGAAAAGATTTGTGAACGTTTTCTATAAAGTTAAGTTCGAATTCAAGCTTAGTGTGAAATCAGATTATGGTTTCATGATACGTGATAGTGCTTCATCGATTTCCAAAAAAAAAGTGCACTATCAAACCAATGCCACGCCTTAGAAGCACTTAACGGTTTATAAGATACCCCATAATCATGTTTGATCAACGTTGTATGTCTACTATGAGTAATATCACGGCGAGCCATTTTACACAACGATTTTCTTGATAATTGTACAGAGTTTTTCTTTTCATTTATTTTACGTCGCTTTTAACTTTTTGCTAAGGTTATTTCGCGCCGGAATTGTACAGAGTTGTTGAAAACCGGAGAGTCAATGATACAGTGATTGTAGTAGTAAGGGATCCAATAGTATAGGGATAGTATATCCAGGGTATAGTATACCCTGTAGTATAGGGATCCAAGTACCGGACACGTAATTCTCGAAAATATTATTTCTCATAATGATGACCACACTCTGTTAGTCATAGATAAGGGAAGGACAGTCATCCAAGAAAGTCATGTAGCCTTGGATAAACAGAATTTGATATACCATCATCGACGAAAACTGTGATGATCACGATGTCGCACAGACTCGAACAATAAATTAATAATCCCTGAACTGGTTTAAGTCGGTGTTACATCGTTTTCCTTTTTTTTCAAATTTGTACAGAACATTGTTTGAGTTATAAATCATTTCCAGTCCCCCTATATCAGGTTTACATAAGAAAGAACTGATGCAAAGGGAGAAACAGTACTTGATCGATCTTTTATCTAGCGTTTTTGACTACTGAAAGATCTCATTTTTGTATTATCGAGAAATGGGAACGCGAATACCGCACCCTTGCAATCCTGGAAAAATGTGACTACTCCCTTAATGTAAACCAATGTACTATTACTGTACTTGCTATATAAACCACTTTAAAGTATAAAGCAATAATAAATAATTAATTAAAAGATCCAAAAGTCCTATTTTTTCATTTACGAGGCGTAATTTGCATTATTCGGAAGCATACAACTGCTATCTTCGTAGCTACATGCTGCCGAATAATGCAAATTAGTTTTTGAGGGCGATAGTGCCCTATATCTATCTTCTTTATCTAGTGTTTCTGACTATTGAAAAACCCCATTTTAACCCATATACGCTCCTCAAAAATAGCTGTATAAAAGAAACTAGGATAACAATTCACCCATTTCTATTTTAGATGATAAACCAACACATTATGTTTCATTTAAAACGTCACATTCTAAAGAAATACGTCTCACGCCGTTGACATAAAGAGATAAATAATTTTACAGTATGTGAAAATATTGAATGGGTGACTTTCACCCTGTGAAACGTATGAGGGTTAAGGATCAGTAATTATTTATATGAGTATTCGTGCGAGAGAAACTCCCTCCAGGGTAAAATAATAGGTTGGTGGAGCAATGACCATGACCAATATAAGTCAGGATTGTTTTCGAACTTGGCAACGCCCCTAAAATGTAATTTGTGGGAAAGCTCGGCTAGTTGACGCCAATCTAGTTGACGCCAATGGCGAAACCAAGAAATTATATCACTGCCTGATTGTAAGAACTAGGTGGTAACTTGAAATTTTGACATTTTCAGTTATCTACTACTTATTAAAGAAGAGAAATCAAGTAGAATTTAATGTAAAAACCGTGTAACCTATCAAAGTAATCTACGACATCTAGTGAATCATAATTTAATTCAATCTTGTTAATGTAAAAAATAAGCAACTTCTGTCTTTTTTTTGCAAAAAAGAAGGTCTAAAATAAGGAATTATAAGTTGCCTGTTTCTTACATTCAGGCGACGATATCACCATGCCCTACATTTCGAAAACCTGGCCAGAAGCTTTTCTCTTTTTTTTGTTTTCGCAATAGAATATGTATTCACGTGAAGAATAAAAATGCATGGAATATTTTTAAACGGTAGGTACCGGATAAGGATGTTCGATACTTCTATGAGAATTGTTGGTCGAAGATACCCGAGTACAACAGGTACCTTCCATTAGAACAAGGACTCGATCAGGTGGCGAAAGGTACTTTGGCTTATCATACGATGGTCGATTCCGCTTATCCTTACATCGAGCATACGTTCAACGATCGAAGCATCTGCGAACTCACGGAGGTTCATCTGCTAAATACGAACTTGGCATTCTACGCGAGACACAGGAGTCCTTTCACCAAGTTATTGAAAACAGGGTACGTACTGAGATAAAATACGTAATAATAAAACTTGCACGAAATCTGCATAAACGCAGTTTCTATTCTTGAAAAGTAACACGTACCGCGTCACCGTAATAAATTCGTCAATGAATTATTTGGAACACGAATATCGTCTGACGACAACCAAAGAAACGTTGGTAGACTTGTCGAAGTGTTACCTAGTTACCTTCGCTTATTCTGAATAAGTTTTACCTTTCGAAGTATATGACGATCGTCTTTACCTTAAGAGATATTCGCACAAATAATTTCTTAAAGCTGCTTGCCACTTGAAATGGCATGTAATCAGAGTTGTGCAGAATTACAATTGATTTACTCCAGAATTATAATTACAAAGTAATTGAATTATGAAATATGAAATAATAGGCCAGAAGAGGTTTAAAAACCCATGTGAAGGTTTCAAACCGAAGGAATTTATTATTTATAAATTTACTAGCTGCTCGTGACGTGCCTACGGCATACCTTCAATTATATTGTATTTCAATTACACATCTGATTAAAATACTTAGTAATTAAAGTACAATGTATTTCAATTACGTAATTGAATAACAATGTAATTCAATTAGCACAACTCTGCATGTAATAACATTTGACCTTCTATTCGACGAAGATGTAATACGCAACAACTGTCGCACACTGTCGTATACTGGCGCATAATGCTTGCAGCTACAGTGTCATGTACATTTTCGCATACTTTCAATGAACTTTATTATTGACGGCAGGCAGACTTAAGGCGAACTCACTCTGAAATTATTCACTTAAATTTAAATCGAAAATAAATACATAAAGAAACTTTTTTAAAATCACGCTTATATTAAAATACATTAAAAAGGAGAAAATAATTTTTTTTAGATATTAGTGACCATAAATAAAAGCGTGGAGCACTAAACTATATTAACGTAATCTTCGAGGACACTCCATGCTTTTATTCATAGTCACTAATATTTTAAAAAATTATTTTCTTCCTTTTAGTACATTTTAATATAAGCGTGGTTTTTTAAAAGCTTTTTTTTATATATATATTTTTTCATTTTCTACTTTTTATTTTCTTGATGTTTATTAAATAGAACGGAAGATATAGTAATACTGGTCGTACTACCGAGTATTTGTAAGGGTCGGTTTCGATTCCCGCTGAGATACTCTGCTGAGATTTTTTAATCTCCTAAGCGACGCACAGTTTAAAAAAAATTTTTAATATTGCATTGTCTGATCCAGTTCTGAGCTATGTTAAAAGTTTCAAGTCTCTAGCTCATTAGGATGTGGTTGAAAATTCGATTACAAGATTTGATTCATACAAAAAAAACATGGCAAGCTAATATAAGCGTGGTAATAAAACCGAATTTCTTTATTCAAGCGATGAACTTTAATGAATGTCATATTTTCTCTTGTGGTAAAACATGAAAACTATCAACTTAACCATTTACGATGGCTAAAAGCTCGAGTTATACTTTCTTGTTCTTTGTAATCATTGAACTAAATTTCTGAGTGAGTTCGGGTTAGTTGTTTCGGGGAGGAGGTGCAGGAGAAAGGGCTCTACCCTAAAGAATAAATTCGGTTATTCAAAGTACGCAAAATGCGCAATAAATAGTGGGTCTGAAATTCGTTTGCGAATATCTCGGAAATTAAAAGAGACCGCCAAATACTTCCAAAGGAAACACTTGTTTCGAATTGTGAGCTTGACAACAACATTTCAATCTCATCAAAATCCGAGAACATTACCGACACAATTTTCCTTCGCAGAATGACGAAGATCAGAAACGTCGGGATCCAAAACCGCGAATTGAAACGATGGTCAGCGAGACAACCATTTTGTCCCAGTAGCCTGCTTATCGCCGAACCGCTATCGATCCATGAAGCAGCTCCTGTTTTTGTCTTTTTGTGTATCGCCGTCGGATTCGCCATTCTTATTTGCGTCATAGAAAATTTGGTTCACTGCTGCTTGCATTCTCGGTAATTAAAAAAACCCGATAAGATGCTGATAACAGAGCTCTCAAAAAGATATGACTGAAACATCGCCAACTATAATTTTTACTACACACGAAATACTAAGTAAATATATCGTTTTTCAGATTTCTAAGCGCCATGGCAGAAGGAAGACATTTAATCGACAAGAATTTGAATATACCCTCGCTGCGAGATATTAATATGCAAACACTGAGAAATTTCAATCTATTCAAAGAATCGACGAGTTCACAAATATCTTAAGACGTGGTTTTTAAAATTGCAAGTTAAAGTCACACATATAGCGAACTGTAAAACATAAACTTTCCTCGACTTAGAAACTGTTTCGTCAGATTGAAAGTGAAATGAAATTAATCGAAATTTTACTAAAACATGTACACTACTGTGCAAAAGAAAGAAGTAACACAGTGTAATTATAAGATGTAATGACAAACAATATCTT
Source organism: Lasioglossum vierecki (assembly GCA_028455595.1). Classification (NCBI taxonomy): domain Eukaryota; kingdom Metazoa; phylum Arthropoda; class Insecta; order Hymenoptera; family Halictidae; genus Lasioglossum; species Lasioglossum vierecki. The sequence continues at coordinate 2,240,613 of CM052335.1, read as the reverse complement.
GATGTGCAAATTATATTATAAAATTATTGATTTATGCATTTAAAGTATTAGATAATCTGCGATAACACATATTCTCATAAATAGTTAATTAAACAATGAAATTCTTTTTCAAGAGTCACTATGTTCTTGTTTGATATTTTTATTCTACCTTTTGCACAACAGAGTATATCCATTTACAAGTTATAAATGCATGCACGTCCATAGACTGTTAATAAATAATGACACTGATATCGCTCTATTCTGTGTGTAAACAACATTTCACGTTACCATCGACAATCTTGTGTTGCATTCGGCAGACACCCCTACTGAAAAATTCATTCAGCTGTCCTACGATTGATTGCGTGACTCACGCAATTCATCGAAGTGCTCAGAATTGACAGACTGCCTTTCCTATTGGCATACGAAATGACGTCACGGTGCATTCGATGCATGAACTAAATAAACCGTATTAATATCATGCAACTAATGTACGCGGGGCCCTCGAGGACGTCGCGGAGGGCCAGGGAAGTGTTGCAAAAATCTTTGTCGCCGCATAGAAAATTATAGAACGCATTTATGCAGTGAAAAATTATTGTTCCGGGCCATGTACGTTATTTTTTTCTCCCTCTTGCAGTTTGCTCTGCTTTCTACTGCACAAGATCACGTGTTCATCCGCGACTATTTTGTGCATAAGAGGATTCGCAATGTTGTAGGATTTTCCTGCGGCGACACAGCGGGTAGGTATTTTTTTCAAAATTCAGATGGCTATCAGAAAATTTATGTACATTCTTACGATACAAAAATCGTCCATCAACTGATTTTAAGAAGGTGCATGATCAGCTTGAAGGGTGGAGCCGAGTCGAATGTGTTAACCCTTTGCACTCTTTGGTTGAATATAACTCGACATTAGAGAAATTTTATATCTATTTGGTTCATCCTTTATTTATTTAATTATCTTATTGTTTAGTTAGAAGCAAATATAGAATCCACAAATTTAAATTACACCAAATTTGAGAGATGTATGTAATATAAGTAGTAAACAAAATTGTTTAACCCTCATCCTTTCCTCATTTTACAAAAAATAAAAAAAATTTTAATGTTTTTCTTAATCAAATTGATGAGTTAACATTTACCTCTTAGGTTCTTCGGTTATGTGTTTCGCATTAAAGAACTTTGCATAGTCACACAAAGTATCGGGAAAATATACCTAAAAATGACAGAACAGTATAACTTATTTCGGGAAAACTGTGTTAAATTGACACGAGAGACGGACGAGGGTTAAAATAAGTAGCAATACAGGAACTGCCCTCTGAAATAAATTTCAAAAACACTGCAAATGGTAAAAAATTGTTGGACAGAAAATTGAAAAATAATTCGGAGTACAAAGGGATAATTTCATAGCAGCATTTTACAACTTTTTTTTATTGCGGCTCTTGTTATAAAGTATTAAGGAGTGTTTGTGTATTTTTGTTTGCAATATGACTGAACTGGAGAGTCCAACTGATGTCCAATGAATATTTTTGGATTCTAGACAACATTTGTAAATTTTTAACTTCCCTATTTTATAGGGAAGTTACTGTAATGAACCCGAAAATCGAAAATCGATTTTTTAGCAGATGTCTACATTTCGTGGTCATTGGAGTCATTTTAGACTATTTTTATCAAAATGTGTGTGTATGTGTGTGTGTGTGCGCGCGCGCGCGCTCGCGTATGTCCGTTTGTATGTTATCAAATTTTTCGTTAACGTTTTCGGAAAAAGTAACAATGCGATCAGAATGATGAATGATGCAATCGATGTGCCCCGCTGTAACTTAGAGCTGATTAGATTTTGGTCCAGTAGTTTTTTAGTTTTTTTAGTTTTTTTCGAAAGAAGTTCACTCAACAATGCAATTTATACGAGAGGATGGAAATTTTCCACCGAAGAAACAAAATTAATTCCATAAAAATTTTTTTAATTTTTTTAATTTAAAAAATTTTTTTTAATAAAAATTTTTTAATAAAAATTCATTTTTAAAAAAATTTTTTTATTTATGCAACTAATGCTAATGTTATCGCTTACAATAATCGAAAATTATCCCAATGCAAGAGTGAATTTCATCTCTACTCTCGAGAATACCTTTTCAAAGAATATCGATGAAAGTACAAAAAAAAATTTATATTACATTCTTTGAAAAAACAATCAGTCCGAAACGAATTATTAACTGAGATTAAATTGAAAATTAATATAAAATATATGATAATTATTAATAACATTGATGTTGAAGACGGATTGGTTAATGGAGCACTCATGGGGAATATTAA
>CM052335.1:2207631-2222506 GCA_028455595.1 Lasioglossum vierecki | reverse complement strand
CAATTACAATTACAATTACAATTACAATTACAATTACAATTACAATTGTAATTGCAATTGCAAATACAATTACTTACCAATTACCGTAATTTGTAATTGCAAAAACAGAAGTACAATTACATGTAATTGCAGTTGGCAATTGCAATTACTTTTCGAATCACTGTAATTATAATTGTGGTCCGCAATTACAATTACTGGTTGAGCCAAAGTAATTGCAATTACAATTACAATTACTTACCAATTAATGTAATTTGTTATTTCAAAAATAAAGGTACAATTACATGCAAATGTAATTGGTAATTGCAATTACTTTTCGAATCACAGTATTTGTAATTGCAATTACTTTAGCTCAACCAGTAATTGTACTTTTATTTCTGCAATTACAAGTACAAATTACATGTAATTGTACTTTTATTTCTGCAATTACAAGTAATTGTAATTGGTAGTTTCAATTACTTAACGCCAAAATGGCACTAAAAAAATATTAGATACCTACTCAATGGAAATGTCTAAAAAGAACAATCAAAAAACATATGTTAGGAAATATGTATTATTTATTAAATACATTATATATTACGAAATATTTATTATTTATTAAATATTTAGTTTTATAAAATTTATTTATATAAAACGATTACCATTACTTTTCAAAATAATCGAATCGAAGATGAATCATGCTTTTCGAAGGGCAGGGATGGAGATAGCACATCTGTGCAATATTTGAAGTCTTTTGAATTCGCGGATGACGGAGGCAGAGCCAATAATAGATATGAAAATGAAACGAAAGCTCAGTTACAAATTTATAATTATTTTTCGGATAAATCGTTTACTTATTCAATGCTTGAAGCCTACCCCGCTATAAACCAAACATTTTTTCGAACTAATACTGCTCTGCCATCCTCAGCTCCAGTTGAAAGACTTTTTTCGTTTGCTTCCATGACAAACACTCCGAAAGCAAATCGATTATCCGACTCGAACTTTGAAATGAGGGATATTTTGAAAAGTAATGGTAATCGTTTCATATAAATAAATTTTATAAATCTAAATATTTAATAAATAATAAATATTTCGTAATATATAATGTATTTAATAAATAATACATATTTCCTAACATATGTTTTTTGATTGTTCTTTTTAGACATTTCCATTGAGTAGGTATCTAATATTTTTTTAGTGCCATTTTGGCGTTAGGTAATTGCAACTACCAATTACAATTACTGGTAATTAAATTACAATTACTTGTAATTGCAGAAATAAAAGTACAATTACATGTAATTCTACTTGTAATTGCAGAAATAAAAGTACAATTAGATATAATTGTGGTCCGCAATTACAATTACTGGTTGAGCCAAAGTAATTGCAATTACAATTACAATTACTGTGATTCGAAAAGTAATTGCTATTACAATTACAATTACTTTGATTCGAAAAGTAATTGCAAGTACCAATTACAATTACATGTAATTGTACTTTTATTTCTGCAATTACAAATTACAGTAATTATTCTCTTAAACCATTAATTTTTATGTTTTGGACCGTTATCTGTTTTCGTAATTCATGTAATTAATTACTGAGCCAACTCTGTTGTCATGAGCCGCTTCGATTCCCACATCTATTTGGTTCTTCCTTCATTTATTTAATTGTATTATTTTTTAAAAGAAAATATAAATTACAGCAATGTTCGAGAGCTATACTTAATATGATTAGTAAATGAAATTGTTTCAAATAAGTAGCAAGTCAAGAAACTGTCCTTTGAAGTAAATTTCAAACGAAACACTTAAAATGGTAGGGAGTTGTTGGCAACAAAATTGAAAAATAATTCATAGTGCAAAGGGTTAAGATTCGATCGAAATATTTTATTATCATTTCCTACGAGCTACTAAAATAATTGCTATCATGACAAAACAACTAGATGATGTGAAAACCGCCAAAATATTAAATGACGCTGGGGTTACGGTCTCGTTGAGGCGGTTTGGAGCAAACGTTGATTTATGGCGGTTTCTTTGGACGCAATACGGAAACTTGGGCGTTTTTCTAGATTTACGCTGTTCGGGTAAAACCGACGATGTTTCAAACATATACGACGAAGTAAATGAAACAAACTTAACCAGCTACACCAATAAATCATCCATTATCGCGAACATACAAGACATAGCAAAAATAATGGATCATTTGTTGGCAATGAAGTAAAGAAATATTGTAACGACTACAGTAACTAATCTTTTGAAACAAACGTAACTCAGGCTTCGGCTCAGTACCTGTTCGGGCATTTACATCATTGGTTAATTCTGGAGGACTATAGGAATAATTTAACAGAAACCGCACGACTGTTAAATGAAAGTGCGTTCAGTATTATCACAGATTTCGTGATTTCTATACCTAATGACGATGGTTATGCACTGTACGATGTTTACAATCATTGCAAACATTGCGGCAGTTCGCTGGTTGTCACAGCATTGGGTAACTGGACGAGCAACATTGGCCTGAGCGTTAATTTATTAGAGAACATGTTTACCAGAAGATGGAACTATCACCAGGTGAAGGCGAAAGTTGCTGGCCTTGTAAGTATTGTCCAATTGTTGCGAAATAATTCATTATGTTGCTTGTGAGAGATTCGAGTTTCATGAACCGGCATTTTCTATCCTTGAGGCTTTCGGATGTACAGGGCGTTTCAAAATTATACGCTAATCAAAATACAGTAATCCCTTGATTCTTGTCTAGGAAGCGGTTCACTGAGCAGACAAGAATCGCAACATAATCGCACTTTTTTCTGATTTATGACTGCGTCTACCGCCCCGACCGCGCCGAGGGAGACTACAATAGAGAGTCGAACGTAGAAAGGACAGAATGAAATACGGATCTCGTGGTACGCTGCGTGTCGCCGTCGCCTTTGGGTTACCCTTCCACGCGATCAAACTTTCACAGTCTATTTCACACTAAATACAATTGAAATTATATCGTGTTTAGTCTTGTTTCAATCAGAAAAAACTTTTTAAAAACCACGCTTTGTGTGCATCAGAATGCACTAAAAAGGAGAAAATAATATTTTTAGATATTAGTGACTATAAGTAAAAGCGTGGAGCGCTAAACTGTATTAATATAATCTTTGTGGACACTCCACGCTTTTATTTTCTTTTTGAGTCCTGGAAAATTCTTTTTTGATCATGTCAATTTGTAGCTATTGGAGAACATACAGGCATGCAATAGATAGAAATTTTCTTCGGATTTAGGAAATTACGATTTACAAACAAGCACTGAAGTTCTAAGCACTGAAACCGCAAAATAAATCGTAGGGCACGGAGTAAAGAACACTAAGTAAGCATGTGAAAACGACGCGTCAAATGAAAAAAAAATTCAATATTTTCGACTCATTTTCCCGTGTAGAATCATCCCCTCTACGTTTATACCATTTTAAGACACCCTGTAGATTTTTTTGAGACTTTTACGGCCTGTTCAGACACGACGGAAACCGCGGGTTTTCGACCACGCGATTTGAATCGCGCGGATCTTATTACATTAGCGTCAATGCGGTCGTTCACACGTGACCGCACGGTCGAACAATCGAAAAGGAAAAATCGCGCGGTTTCCGCCGTGTCTGAACAGGCCCTTATTCGCTGCGATCAGTACTATAGGATTCAACAGTGGCGGCTCAAGTCAAGTGGAGAACCCAAGCGATAAAAATTTTTGGGCCCTCAAAGTTTGAGGCTCAAACTCAAGTTAGAAATAGAAGTTGCAAGAAAACTCTCCTAAGCTTATTAACAAAAAAGAAAAGTAATGAAAAATTTCATACCGTTACACATTCAAAAAATTTATTTAAAATTCGGGGCCCTATAGTATCCCGGGGCGCGACGCGGCCGCTAGATCCGCCATTGGGATGCAATGAAAAAGAATTATGATCCTGGGATTCAATATTAACACGTTGAGTGCCGCGTCAGTCGCCGGTGACTGACACCGATCTTCCCGTTCATATCGCGTCAGTCACCAGTGACTGACAGTACTACGATACCTGCGTGCGCGGCCTGACGAGGAAGTCGCTATAAAACCGCGTGGCACTCAACGTGTTAGGATCAATTTTGCGGTCCATTTTCGTAATAAATCTCCAATTATCTAGATGTGCAGAGTCACGCTATAGTGGTCACGACATATAATTTTATACAGCCTGTACATAATGTCTTTTCGGAGTTGCACTGATTGCAAAACGTTGAGAAAGCAACTAGTGTCATCAGAGGTCAAAAGACACACTGATACTGACACGTGTCTTGCAGCAGTCCACTAATAGTTTTAATTAATAGTTCCACTATATAATTTAATTGGTCAACGGCTTACACCCGAAAGCGTCTACACTGTGTATTGTTTAATACACAGTTATGATACAATGAGAATTTAGACACGAAGCGATTGAGATTCAAATCTCTATTAGATAAAGTTATCTTAAAATATTAATGTTACACAGGTACTGTTCAGACCGAAGGACATTGATCTGATAACGTATCTTCAAGAGCCAAATGTCGCACAGAATGATAATTGGTCACAATTCGGCTTCGCTCTCATACTGCACACTGCCGAAATGTTCAATTTCACGTAATACGTTATTGACTATTCCGAAGCTTTCGTGTTCCGTCATTGTTCTAATCGAGAAACGAAATCATCGGACACTTCATTTACAGCCTCGACGTGATAGAATTGGACGTTTGGCCAAAAGGTGATAAGAACGGACCGTTGATGAGTGGGCTGAATGAAAGGAAGTATGATATAGGCTATTATCCGTCAATCCTAACGATAGAAAGACTTAATTTGGCCGAAGTAACGCTGCAAGTTTTTCCCACGAGGTAAACCTCCAATTAACACGATCTCTACCACCGTCATATAGGATGTTCATCAGATCTCTTAATCTACTTATAGATAAGCAAATGAATTTTATACACTTTCTACGTTTAAGTCCAAGTACAAAGAATAATACAATTCAAGCGAAAGTTGAATCGGCCATACACACCCATCCAGTCTCGCGGAACCCGAATCTGGTCAAACCTGCCCACTTGTACCGTATCAAACAACTCTGAGAACCTCCTAGCTGGCCCAAGTCAGCCTGCTTTTTCTCTCGATTTGAGTAAATTCGCTTCATCTGGCGACTGTGGGCCCCAGATAATATGCTTTAGGGGTCCGAATAGGTTTCAATCGGAGCCCTCTGGGACTCTGTGAGAGCCTCACTGGACCCAAAATCTGGCCGAAGCCGACCGAATCGGCCCTAAACGGTGCGCGATGGCTCGGGATGGATGGTTCAGATTACCTACGTCTCAGCAAAGAAGAGGTGTGGATTACTTATCACCCTCCCCTTCAATATGCGGAAAACGGGCCAGAGGGAGCACTAAAAAGTGCTCAATTATCAAACTGGCACGCTTGGGAGTGGGAGTTTACGGCACCCCCGGGGCAGCTCCGTTTGGTGGAACCTGCAGAACGGGGTATCACTGGAGTCCAGGTTCTATCAGTTCTGCCACACCCATTAAAACAAAAAAATGGTTGCCCAAGTTGACTCTACTATGTCCGTATATGTTGCATTAGTCTTGCATTTAATGAAACATTTTAACATGGAAGGAAAGCAGTGAACGGTGGTAGCGAACGTGTTAGAAACTTAATTTTTTGACGGCCAACTATTATATTATATTTGTCAATATTTTTGTAGAACCTGCTTTATGTTTCGTACTGTACCGTCAATAAAAAACAAATTGACTGTAGTCTTTCGGCCATTCCAAGCAAATGTTTGGTACACGGTTTTCGCATTGTCGATCGTTATAATATTAACGTTATGGTTGATCTGGAAATTAGATAAAAAGTGCGATTCTAGAGACAGTACTCTTATTCTGGTTGCGGCATTATGTCAGCAAGGTAATGTGGTTGCAATATTCTTACAATATTGTATGTTACAAAAGCATAAAATGCTTGTTCAAATCCTTCCAAACATTACAAAATGGCCCGATGATTAATCACTTTCTAATTCGAAACCACCAGTGTTTCTACTTGGTTGGCATTGCGTCTGCTGATTGTGACTTTTCACTTTTCGATATCAAATTGGATCTTGTCTTATCAGTCTAGAGTCTGTCAACTGTGTTATTCATGAGATACAATAGTGTTCGGTCAAGAGACGTATTTTTTTACTCGAATCTTTTTCCTCGTTTTACTCGCACTCGATGGTACCCACTTTCAAACACGATAACTTGAGAAGCGAGCGAACGGAGGGGAGATAACACCTGACAATTCTCAAGACAGCTCTCTCGATAATATTGGCGTCTACTGTATACACAATAGAACCTCGATCATCTGAACTTTCGATATCTGCAATGTCTTCTGTGATTCATGTCAAACACGTTTCGTATAAATTGGACACTTCTATTTCCCTAATTAGGTCAACTGTGATTCTAGTCCACCTAGGCCTCGATTTTTAATTAATTAATCTTTCTTACTCCTTTTGCATATTTTATGGTACCAGAGATAATTTTATGCATTTATAGGGCTACCGTTCGAGAGCGATCAGTATGCCGGTCGCATTGCCTTTCTGCAAACTATGATATTCGGTCTGCTGCTATATAATTGTTATTCAGCAGCTATGGTATCGAGTAGACTGAATATTCCTCTGAACAAAATAAACGATTCGCTGGTCTCGCTGGTGAAAAGCAAGCTGAAACTTTCGGCTCATAATGATACTTTCTTCAACCTCCTACTAAGTGTAAACTCTTATAATTGATTAATCGTTATAGTCATTATTTTATTAAACTCTGTATTTAATAGCAGATTTTACATATGTAATTTAAAAGTTATTAGTAGACTGTGGATCTTTATGCAAAATAAAAATTGTCTGCATCGCTTGCAAGAATTCGAAACTCAAGTGAATGTTATTATTTCCCTTAATGATTTTAATAGAGGAGAAGTCATATATTGAAATGTACGATTATTAAAATGTTTCAACAATTTTGATTTTTTATTTACTCAATTTTGCTATGAATGCACAAAGAGCCGCAGTTTAGTTATTACATATGTCTGTTATTTTCATTTTTTAGATGTCATTTCGTTTTATCAGCAGAATTTAGCATGATATTTTATTATTCCATGACCAAAATATATATTTCGTAAAATCCTCCGCGATCCACATGAATAAAAATCACACCCTGATCCACGTGGGGTTAATTTAACCCCACCTGGTTCGTGGAGGATTAATATTGTCAAACGAAACTGTTCATAGTATAGCTCTCCAGACGTCCGCTTTTTCAAAAAACATTGGAACCACATACCGGAGGAACAGAAATTTCAAAGATTACACGACGGCATAAAAACTATTATGTATCCTGGACACGCGTATCACACAATTCCCTCTAATGCCTACCCAATAATAGAACGCCTGTTTACTAAGCAAATGATCTGTCAGCTCACCGAAGTACACTTGCTCCAACCTTCGGTATTAGGCTTGTGGACAATGCGGAACAGTCAGTTCAAGGAAATAACGAAAATAGGGTAAAAAACAACTGGTGGTAGAAGTCAGGAGATAAGATTTAACAAACACCAATTAATTTCAGATTAATTAGGATGATTACCGCGGGAATTCGAAAGAGGCAAATACACCGTTGGACCTCGAGGAAACCATTTTGCGAACAAGACAAACGGTACGTGTCGAGTGTTACCATTCTTGAAACAGCACCTATCATAGTGTTGTTACTTATTGGCATAGTGTTGTCTACTATAATCTGCGTGATCGAAAATATCGTTTTCCGTATGTTGAAAAGAAAATCAATAAAAATAACAACACCAAAACTTTCGAAAGTCCAAAATAAAACCATAACAGCAGATAAAAAGAAACCTAAAACCAAAATATTTAAAACCTCGATAAAAAAAGTGATGCTTTCTGCGAAGTAACTGTTTTGTTGTCTTATCAACGATTTATGCGAATCGCTGTAGCAAAGATAAAAATCGGAAATTGTAATGGTATCCTCGTTTCACTGATGTATAAATTAATTTTATTAAATAAAATGGATTAACAACATCATTGCAAGAGAAATACCACATGGTACCCATGCATTCTCAAGGAAATCGTATGATAATAGAAAATGAAGGATGAAAGTGTGTTACCAAATAGCATGATCACTTTCTGTTGATGGAAAATGGACATTCGAAGTGGTCTAGTAATTAAGTTATTTCTTTTTTTTCGACTTTTTGTCAGTCAATGCTGGAGGTGCTCCAGTGAGATCTGCTAGCTGTTTTTTAAGTTTCAATAGTTTTTCCACTTCAGGCTGCCACACGGACTTTTCTCCCTTACTTTTCAATTCACGTACCAAAGTACCCTGATTAAAACCAATCAAGGTTAGAAAATGCTGAAATTAAATAGAATTTCTGTCATGGAATTCTTTTACCGTACTTGTTTAGATATAGCCGCTTCTAAAGCTGCCGCATCTATCGAGACATCTTGATTTTGTTCAGGTACAGGTACCGCTTGGGGTTTATTATTTTTTACTGCCTTATTATTTTTTACAGGCTCCAAAGGTTTAGTTCCTCCCCCTATGAGATCAGCAAGCTTCTTCTTCAAGTCTAAAAGAATCTGTACCTCCGGGTGCCAGACACTCTTGTCGTGTTTGGATTTCAGTTCTCTGACTTTAACGCCCTAAAGTATGAACAACGTAATCCTTAAATAGAGTGTAAATTTTCTTGTAGAATATCTTTTCCAAGTTTTATTCACCTGTGCCGATATTGCAGCTTCCAAAGATTTCATATCGCAACTAGCACCGTCCATTTCGTTAGCTTTAATTGTACTTTCCTGTTTTCCGCTATACTTTTTTCTTAATGTTTCCACATCTTTATCTTCGATTTTCTTAAATAGCGGAGAAGGCTTACTAATTTTGTGACCTGGGGGAAGTATGTTAGTAATAATGTCAGGAATATATCCATAACTGCTCTTGTCCAATCCTATTTGTGATCTCAGCTCCCGTGACGTATTTGGCATATATGGAGCCAGCAGTGCAGCTAATAGGCACGCTAAATTACAACACATACCAATCACTGTGCCAGCTCTCGCCCTGCGAACAAAAAAACAAAATACTACGTTCTAAAGAATCACACCAACGAATAGATATTATTCACAAGCGCTGGGACACAGACCTGCAACGTAATTTGATGTATCAAGTTTTTTAAATCTTTTTAGCAAGTAAACATTTCTACACGAACAAAACTGTAAAAAACTTATTATATATTTTACAATTAAATAATACTACTCTAAAAAGATTGAAGACTAATGTTGGATGAAAAAAAATATTACAATTGCATCTATAGAATAAAATTCTACGATATTATTTTGTTGTAAAGTGGCTTACTTGTCATCAGCAGTTCCTTTAATTTTCACCCATGGTTCTTGGAACTGCATGTATTGATTTCCATGCTTGGATATTGCCAATACATGCTTTAAACTGTCTCGCAGCTTCCCAAGCTCCAAAGCTTGAATATAAGACGACAATTCGCGCTGAGCCAATGCCAACAGCGTCGCTTCATCTTCCTGAAGTACCATTGGTGGAACTTTCGAATCGAAATATTTTTCCGCGAACATTAGAGCCCTATTTATTAAAAAATAATTCTGAAATATTCTATATAAAATAAAGATAGTCAATATAACTCATAGTCAATAATCTTTCACATACCTGTTTACAAAGTTACCGAAATTGTTTAACAATTCGCTATTGTTTTTAGTCGCTAAATCCTCCCAATTGAAATTAGAATCCTGTGTTTCTGGTCTGACATATGCAAGGTAGAATCGCCAAACATCGGCCGGTATACCTGTGTCTCGGGCATCAGTGCCAAATACTCCAATTCCCCTTGATTTCGAAAATTTTGTATCTTCGTAATTTAAATATTCTAAATGAAAGTAGAATGTTAAAAATCTGCGTACCTCACAGTAACAAGAGATCTGCGAGAACCCGAAAATGTCGGGTGGGGACGGGTCAAAAATTTTATTCGGGATCGGAACGAGTACCCGAAAATTTCAATATTCTCGAATATATCAGGATTCCCAAAGATTTTCGAGCTCTTGACTCGTCCCGACGTTTTTGGGTTCTTGCACGCCTCCATTAGTAACCTATTTAATATGAATAATGTTTTATTGAGCTTACCCGTCGCCATTAAATGCTTCATTAACGTATAACCCTGGTTAGCTGCTAGTAGACAAGCAGGAAACATTACCGTATGGAAGGGTACATTGTCCTTCGCCATAAATTGATATAAATCAACGGTTACACCTTCAGGTTTCCACCACTGTTCATATTCTATAGTGTACCTCTTTGTAATACTGATATAACCAAACGGAGCGTCAAACCAAACGTAGAAAACTTTATTTTCAAAGCCTTTCGCTGGCACGGGAATTCCCCACTTTAAATCTCTTGTAATACAGCGTGGTTTCAATCCATCACGTAACCAAGGTCTCGAAACTACTCTGGCTACGGTCGACCATCCTTTCTCCACACTTGCAGACCATTCTTTCAGCTTTTCTTCTAACTGCAAAAAATAGTCATTAAAATATAACGATATTTGGCCAACTATACCTGTAACATCAGGTCATGGCATAAATAATGCAAAGTTCCTTCCATATTTTTGACCAGTGAAATACAAAAACAATCACAACTATTTATTATCCCTTTGCACTCCGAATTGTTTTTCAATTTTGTTGCCTACAACTCCCTACTAGTTTAAATGTTTCATTCGAAATTTACCTCAAAGGACACTTCCTTGGCTCCTGCTTATCATAAACAATTATATTTAATAATTATATTATATATAATTATTCTTCCTTTATTTATTTAAGTGGTAACTTTTAGTTAAACACAAGCATAAGTTCCAGAAATATAAATTATTATGTTGTAATTTATATTTGTGGAACTTATATTTGTTTTTCATTAAAAGACACGACTTAAATAAATAAAGGAAGAACCAAACATACATATATAAAAACATATATCATTTTACATTTTCCTTTCTCCGATGTCGAAGTACTGTGTAGACAAAGGAGTGCAAAGGATTCATATCCTATACCACAATTCGCGGAGCAATACATGAAAAATATACAAATGAAATCCCATCAATGGTGGGACGGTCTAACAGCAACAATAATACTTGCCTTAGGTAAATCCAAAAAAAAACTGCTCAGACTTTTTCTGAACTGGTCTTTTGCTGCACACTTTGCAACGGGGCGATATTAAGTCTGTTGCATTCACTAAATGACCACATCCATCACACTGATCGCCACGTGCATCTTCATACTTGCACCTTGGACATATACCTTCCACAAATCTATCTGCCAGAAATCTATCGCAAGATTCGCAGAGAAGTTGATCTACTGTTTCGCTAAATACATATCCCTCCGATTTTATTCTGGAGAAAAATGCTTGCACAATCCTGAAAGTGAAAGAATGCGGCCATATAATCGACAACTGTTTCGTATCAACACGACCGCAACGTAAACAAAATGGTGAGAAGCTTAATCTTTGGTTCAAAAGTTTAGACAAAAACCTTAAAAAAATTACATCCTATAATGCAGCTAGTACGAGATCCATCTTACTCTGTTTGCTCAGGTGTAGTAGTACGACCGAAATAGTCAAACCCTATACTAAACCATCTATATACATCATTATGAATATCAAAAAATTTGTCGCATATAACTTGCGGTGTTGTTCTCTCTTCTAAAGCTTTGGCCTCTGTAGCTGTGCCGTATTCGTCAGTCCCACTGTAATGTTCATTTAACTGTGTTACATTTTACATTTAAAATCCAGACATTACTATTATCAACATTTAGAAAATCATACATACCTAATAAAAAGTGTATTGTAATTTCTTTGCCTGCAATATCTGTAACCGACAAAAAAGGAATTAAAATACATATATACTATTAATACTATTTTAATAATACATATAATATAATGAAAATATATGTATACTATATTTTAATACAATGCCGAAATCTAGTTAGATTATATACCTGGCAAAGATGTCAGCAGAAAGTACACAACCTATAATATTTCCCAAATGAGGAATATTATTGACATAAGGCAATGCAGATGTTATTAGAATATTTCTCTCGCCTTTCTTTGGTAATCTAGACGTAAGAGATTTTTATTAAAATTTTACTGGTTATATTCCATAAATGCACATATACTTGTTTCAATTAAAGCTTACATAGGATAAGACGACTCCTTCACCACAGGATAAGAATTTGAAGACCAATTACTGATGACATTCTGGATTTCTTCTTTACTAACTGCTTCAATGTCTTTCTCCTTCTCTTTAATAGGACTAATCTGTAATAAAAGTATCAATTGTCGTAAAGCTACGTATTGCATATTGTTATATTAATTATCTAATCACAGGAAACTTACATTACTTGGAATTGGTTTAGAGGGTCTCGATGATTGAGTGGTATTAACAGGAAACCATGACAAGGCTTGCATACTGAGAATTGCCTTCACGCCTCGTTCGAATTTGTATTCTTTCAATGAATTCTAAATATATGAATTAAAGTTTTAGTTGTAATAACAATGTACACATAAGATATTAAAGTAACAATTAAAAAGAAATTTCATACTTGAATAATTGGTAATAATTCAACATTTGATAACCAACTTTTAACAGATGGATATTCTTTGCATAGTTCTTGCCCAATCTCTGTAACTAATACAGTAGACCATATAGTTACCCAAATGCATGCATCTGCCAATGATAAATCATTTTTATCCTAAAATATTGTTAATTAAATCTCAGTTCTATCAAAAATGTTAATGCATCTTCATTCACAATAGACATACATATTTCGCATTACCTGAATTAAGTACTTTTTATCTTTTAATGCATCATCTAATTGTTTTAATAAAGCACATAAGCCAGATTTATTCGCACTAGGTGCATTGCCGTAGTTCACTACAGCTGGCTAAAATGAACAATAATTATAATATTAGATTTAGTTATGTTTACATATGTTTCAAAATATACATTATTCTTCTTATATTGCTTACCTGCAACTGAGAAATATCCCACTCTAACCATTTGTTATTAACAATTTTAGATTCTTCAGGTAGAGGTACTAAAAGTTGCATTGCTGCATTAGTACTAAATAGCACTGACCCACATGACAATTCGATAGCAGGTAAACGACCCAGAAAACTTACTAAACAGAATACAATAAAATTTCGTTAATATTTCGTTAAAAAGAAAATCAACGAAATTATCCTAAATCGACTCAGGAAATATCATAACGATGATACAACTATGAGTTATTACAATAAAAATATATTATTAAGTTAAAGTTCACAAATACTGGTTGAATAAAAACAAATGTTTAAAAAAATAGTATATATTAGATATTAAACATAATAAAACATGTAAACACAATGTTTAAATATTTTTTGTACAGATTAGAAGAAACTCGAAAATATGAATGCAACAATATGGGTTATAAACAATTGTAAAAATAAATAGAAATGTACGTGATCGTACGAATCTTTTTTATTTAACATATATTATTGCATCACCCACGTGTTAGAGCACTCCAGGTGAAACAGACACCTGCTATTTCATCATGTAATGGGAAATTAAATTCAAACCGAGAGGTTAAGTTACTCACCACTTGGTTCTACCGTTTTCACGGTAACAGATTGTTTAGCTATTTCAGCTGCAATTATTAGTTTTAACGTGTTTGGATTTCCTTCGTTCGTTGAAATAATCATTTTCACTAATAAGTTAATAAATATTCACAATAAATAGATGAAAGTACGTTCAGTACACAACCGACACATGTGAGCGACAAGTATATAGTGATGGGCACCATCGATAAAACTATCGACTAAATCGATAGTAGTCAACTACTATTTTCTATCGACTGATTTTTAAACTATCGACTAAATTAGTTGAATTTTAATGGGCGGGAGTTTTGAATAGATTTTATAAGATTTACTATCAAATACGTTCACTCATTAGCTATATCGAATAATTGGTTCAATAAGAATGTGTATGTAGCATAAATAACAATTATTATACTAGAAATATTATACAATTATTAAATAACAATACTAATGTATTGAATTTATGTGGGAATAAAATTTTAATTGTGACCTAAAGAAAAAGTAGTATTTTATAAATATATCTATTAATAACAGCTATTTTTCTAAAAAGTTTATTAACACTTTGCCTTTATATTACAGTTACCAAAAGAGAAAAAAAAGGAAAGCAAAGATTAGGGAGAAAGATAAGATTCTTAGAATTGTTAGAATTGTAAACCGATTTTTGAATTTGACCAAGAATTGAGTTTAGTTATATAGACTTGTTATTATAACGATGTACATTTTGATGTTAAACGTTAAACATTGTATACTGTAATAGTAAAACTTATTGGAGAATATAAAAAGAATATTTAAAAAACGCAGCAAATTATATTTCACATATAACCTATAATTGATTGTGCGCCGCGAATAAATACTTTATACTAATTGTGATCGTAAACTAATTAATTAATTACTATAATTGATTTTCACACAAAAAAAAGTTAATTTTTTTAATGTCAATAATAAATATCTTACGGTAAGTCGAAATATTAGTAATTGTTAAACTAAAAAACTTGTTTATACAATACATTTTTGAAATTGAAATTATGGAGTAAGAAATTTACAAAAATAATGGTGAATTCAGATTCCTGCACCACTCATATATATTTACTATTTCTGTGTCTATAATACTGAGTGAACATTGCAGTACCACAGCCTACTTTACTCCTAGCCATGCTGAGTCAAGAATGGCAACACTGTGAGAGTCCGGTTGACATATATATATATAAATATACCTAACCCAACCTACTGAACCGGACTCT
>CM052335.1:2166081-2207531 GCA_028455595.1 Lasioglossum vierecki | reverse complement strand
ACGTTATTACTAAAAGAGAACAAAGATGTCGACTGACGAGGAGACTTTGATTTTTTATAATTACATTCGACGGAGAAGCAATATCTCGATATTTGTCGCAAACTTCATTCATTATGACGTTTGCCGTACGACAGTGTCGTACGCTAGGCGTTAACGCCGTATTCTATATACACAGTGAGCCACGAAAGTATTCGAACGCCATTTAAAACAGAATAATGTTTTTATAATTGAACCAAACAACCTGATTTTTTATAATCAATTTGAAGCATGCGTTTATGAAATGCTATACAAAAAAGATTTTCCAAAAATTTTAATTTACAAGGTTACACGCAAAAATAAAGAAAGGCATTGTTTAAACTTTTTTTATTTAATATATTTTCAATTTTTATAATTACATTCGACGGGGTAGAAGAAGAACAAGAAAATTCTGGGTGTATCCTTACATTTGCAATAATATTAACTGCAGAATATTTGTGGCTACAAGAGAGTTAGCAGAAAACGATATTAAATTTCAAGCATCTTCTCCGTCGAATATAATTATAAAAAATCTCCTCGTCACTCGACATCTTTGTTTTCTTTTAGTAATAACGTGAAGTTTGGTACACGCTTCGAGTATAGACAATTACGCGACGATTACGCTACGCTCCGTGGACAGAGAGCCTAAATCTCCTCTACCGGCCTCTCACTTTCCCGCGTAATTTTTAAATGTACATCAATGTGTGCTACACATTGTGAACATTTTTACTTTAACTTTACAGATCTTTCTCTTTGTGTGTAGCACATTTATTTAATAGAATTTATTGTCTTTTAATACATTTCAATTTAGTTTTAATAACATTTATTAGTATCACTTTTTTCGAAAATTTGTTTTACACAATTCTTTATTACATTAATTGGTTAAGAATGCCATGACGTTGTTGTGTCTCTAATTGCAAGGGAAATTATGATACATAATTGTATTTCTATACTTTTATTCTGCATGATGAGGAATTGCGGAAAAATTTCTCCTATGCGGATAGCTGCTATTCCCCGCAGAAATTGGACACTAACAAGGCATTCTGCAGTTTATAGTCTGCATTTTGTGGAAACCGACATTCAAAGGTATCAGGATATTCTATATCCCAACAGTGTATTGGGGAATGTTTTATTCAGGTTAAAACGTGTGCTATCACAAAGAAAAGATTCTGTAGAGCGCAGGGAAAGAATAATTGAAAACCATGAAAATTTAGTTAAAGAGTTTATTGATGCTGATCTAATTAGCGGTTGCTTAAATTTAATAAACAATTAGAAAAAAAGCGTGTAATTTCAACTGACAAGTTTTTCAAGAAGGTAATGGATTTCATGAATTGTGACAATGATAGTAATGATCTTCATTCTTCGTAATTTTTCTGTCGATGTCAGCAGTTTTTCAGAAATTTTCGACACTGATTATTTATCCACTTGTATTGTGGATGATTCCATTAATGGGTCCCATTCTGTTGCAAAAAAAAAATAAAATAAATTATAATATATGTAAATTATTAATTGTGGAGGATAAAGTAACAACTGTATTTACTCACAAGTGTGCAATAACGGAAGCTGTAATAAATGTTCCTAATTTGGAAACAGATTTTCTAAAATCTGAAAATCATAAACACATTTTATGTAAGTAACATATACTAGTAAACAATCAGATATACATCATTTAGCAATTTTAGATGATAGATGCATTTGTGGTGAAGATTATCACAGTATTTTGTATAAATTATTAGTAATTGTTTCTAATGTTTTACTAAATCGTTAGAAATTAGAAATGAATGCACGTATTATTTTTAAAATTTTACAATTATAAAATTATCCTTTATAAGACTATATGATAATAAATATAATATATTACCTGCACAACTCTTCTCTTCAGTAACTTATTACCCAACCTCTTTGACGTATACACGTATCACTTAACCTCTTCGGCTTCGTCAGAATAATTTCGTCTATTTCAGGCTTCTGTGAATTTATATATCCCTTAATTCATTTCCAAATGTTGCATTGTAGTTCCAAGATGATTTCCCATTGCTTCATATTTGTATTTTCTTAATATCCCTGGAAATATTTTAAATATTATGTATCATAACACCAAACTGTTCCGAGAGTCCACAAAATATATACCACATTTATACATATTAGTACACTTTAATATCACTTTTACTCACCACAGTTATAATATTTGCACATTGATTAAACATAATTGACACTGAGTTGTCTATTTTTAAATAATTTTCTATGGAAAAATCAATAATTAAAATCTCAAACACGAGACTCCCATTATCGAAATCGGGAGTCCTAAACTGTAAACACGACAGTGTTGCCAAGTTCTTCAGCATGGCTAGGAGTAAAGTAGGCTGTGGCAGTACAGTACTGTAATCGCGATTGTATGCAATCGCTGTAAGAGTGAGTGAGAGATGAGACGCATAGACACTGATATATATACTATGGATACGGTATCCGAAATTTTTCATGTCACAATTTGAAAGTCCTTACTTCTATAAATCTATGGCAGAATTGGATGCCAGCGCTGCTCTTGGTTCGACCAGTGTACTATATCCCCGTACTCTCCTTCACCCCCGTGATCCTCTACACTTTGTATATCTTATACACCATTATGTATAAGATATTTATTTTTCTGTGTGTGCTTTTTCCAGAATTACTTTCTTCAATCTTTTAAGCTTTAAAGTAGTAGTAGTTAAGATTTAAGAAAAATTAACATTTTTTTCTCTGTACTATCAACAGCTAGCAACAGTGATGCAAACAATCCAGCACTGCTGAATCTTGAATAACTGCGTTTATATTATACAATAACATTATTTTAATGTATTTAGTTGTATTATTTTTGTATAATTATATGTAACAATTAATTATAGTAATATAACATGTCATTGTATATTAATGTTTTTCATCAGTAATAAATGTATTTCAATATCATTATGAGTTTGATTTCATTTAATGCTTCTCTTAAAACGTAAGAAATAGACACCTATTTACCTTTCTCTTATCTACAACAAAAATGTTACAAATATTTTTAATTCAATTTTGCGCTTTCTCTGAACATCATTAATCATTCTTAGTTTCTTTTATATTACATTTATATTACATTTATTACACAAATTTCACTTCTGGTTAATTTGTTATAACATACTATTACCACCGACGATGTAATAGGATAGACCTATCACCTTATGGGACTTGGTGTCTCATGTTGTGAATTACCGACTGTTCAAAAAATCAGAGGATTTGGTATGCCCTCTATGACTTAAAGTGGCAAACTTAGGAACTATGTCGAATTTCAGATATCGAATGCGTAGTTGCCAAACCACATCCGAGAATATTCGTCGCATGGTTGCCAATTTACTGTTACTGCTCAGTACGTATTTCTGCTATTTTCCACTTTTCCACGTTACAGTCATAATATGATTCTGGAAAAGCAAACGAAAAAAGTCGAGTCAGTCATTCGACCTGAATATTTCACCTCTGTCTAAATATAATGCTTCATGTTTCTATAATCATTTTAAAGCTGAATAAATGCTTTTTTGATTTATATAATAATAAACTGTCATTTATTGATAATAAACAAAATAACAATTGTTGTTGAAAATTAAATAACCTATTTAACGCTATTTTTATCTTGAAATTGATTCATATAAACTGTTGTCGGTTTCTTTGAACCTTCTGCTATAAAATACAATTTTCAATAGGACGGAAAAAAATTTAGAGGATCAGTTAACAAAAAATTTTAATGATAAGTTGTCATGCGAGGTTTCGTTACAAGTTCCGGCGTGTCTGTTATTATATGCGTTAATATTAAATATATAATTATTACAAGCTGCATATACTGGTTTTAATCGTGAACGAATTTCCAAAAGGATCCGTAGCAGCGAAAGTTCCTTCTAAGATCCTTTTGGCCAGCTCGAGGCCAAGTGGTGCAATAAACACGGGTGACCTTAAGTCCAGCCAGGTATATCGGGATGAGATCGTTAAAATGCAATTGCTAAACTTCGTTATTTCACATAATTCTTTGGCGGATACATGTTAGTAGTGTCCACGGCGTTCTTCCGATTAGAACAAGACTAAACTCGATAGAATTCGGGCTGCGTATACTGGTTCTAATCGTGAACGAATTTCCAAAAGGATCCGTAGCAGCGAATTTGGGCAGCTCGAGGCTTGAATGATTGCGTTCCGATGCTCGAGATTCGGGCACCAAGGCGTCAGCATTACACAAGCAGTATACAATAGTAATGCAATAAACGCGGGTGACCCTACGGCCAGCCAGGTATATCGGCATAAGATCGCTAAAATGCCATTGCTAAACTTCGTTATTAAACATAATTATTTAGCGGAGTAATGCCAGCAGGGTCCACAACGTTCTTCCGATTAAAACAAGCAATAACAGGAACAAATTACAGAACTTCCCTATGAATCGGGAGGTTAATTAAATTATGTCATCCTACAAAATAACAATATAGTTCCAAACATTACATTTATGTAATTACATTAGCATACATAATTACATATATATTACATTTATAAAATACATATATTAATATTTGGCTGTTTACAACATTTCGCATTTTGTAGTCAAACATATTCTTTATTGTACGTGCAGTAATCAATCGTTTATTATTTATTTCAAATATAAGGATTAACTAATCAAAACAATATTCTATTTATTCATTCTATGTATATACAGCTATTTTTAATTTTAATTTCTATTACCACTGATCACCACCGACGAGATGTAAACTCGTCTGTGCTACCACTAAGAAAGCTTTCAGCACAAACAAGGTATAAGAATCCTATGCCTATATCTCGTTTGTGCTGTCAGCTTATTTTCGGGCCAGCACCCTGGCCCGAGACCCTGTTAGTGGCCCTAAATCGAGTTGGTAATGCAGGAAATGACAAGAAAAAAGGGCCAAGTGGCCCTGGTAAAAATGGCCACCGAAATACATCTCGTTTCAAGAAATTTCAAAATTTTTCTGAAACGTCGGTAATTCAGATCGCGGCACATCGCGAGTACAGTCGGTAAGTACCAAAATAAGTACGCCCGACACATGTGAAAATACGTACACATAATTCAAGGGGCTGTTTAAGCATTAGGACATACTTGTCCTTGAAATTAATTGCGCACGTCGCGTTCAGTACATTATTAATAAATCAGTAAAATAAATTATAATAAAACGCATGAAATGTGCTCGTCACATCAGAATTAGAATTCTTTACCAACTCTCAGTGTCTATGATTGTACCTTGGACACTGGATACGTATTGATTACAGTCCTATAATAGTTAATGCGATATCACTGTAACGGTGAAATTGGATCTATACATATGACAATCCTCTAGGGGCGTCGGTGTCGGCTCATAATTATTAACGAGAATTAACGAGAATGAACGCGAGCTTCCAGGAACATTAGGTCTATCGAGTTTTCTACTAACCGAACGTGTGACGAGCGCGCAGACTCACCGAAGACAACGCCAACGGTTTGGTTAGACGTAAAACGCGGCGAGACGAGACGAGACGAGACGTAACGGCGTTGCTAAATATAATACACGAAGGCACGCGATTCCCTTACGGCCGGGGGCATCAGGACGGTCAACAACATCCACGCGAGCAGGAACCTCGTCCTCGGTAGTGATCTTGCTCGTCTGGTCGCAAGCAGTTTCTCGCGCGCAGAAGCCGGGGCACCATAGAAGACGAATACTAATCGCCAAGCGTCGAACAAGTGGGGGACACGGGCCGGCCTGAAGGAAAAGACCGATAGTTCCTGTGGTTCCACGAACTCTCTGTGATTCCCGCGGACGAATCTATGTGTTTCGTGTGTTCTGCCTATGTCGCCTCCCTCCGTCACGTGATAACCGGCTGAATTACAGGTGAGACCGATCGCGAACCGACGCGCGCGCGCTACCATGTTCTCTGCAAACCTGTTCCCGTTACATGGGACCACGC
The DNA here is from genome assembly GCA_028455595.1 of Lasioglossum vierecki. Classification (NCBI taxonomy): domain Eukaryota; kingdom Metazoa; phylum Arthropoda; class Insecta; order Hymenoptera; family Halictidae; genus Lasioglossum; species Lasioglossum vierecki. The sequence continues at coordinate 2,201,555 of CM052335.1, read as the reverse complement.
GGACCGGATGCTAATCTCGAACTGGACGTAAACGGTCTCCTCAATCTTTTCGTCGATCTCTGCTTTTCCAATTTTCCGCACAGACCAATAAAAAGCGTCGATACACCTCCTGTCTTTGACACGATGTCACGATGAATATATGTATATATATATATATATATATATATATATATATATATATATATATATATATATATATATATATATATATATGTTGGAGATGAAATAAATTCTTCGAGATCTATCTTGTTGCATTTATGTCAGCTGTTGCGTGCTCGAAGACTGCTGGACGCGGAGCTATCAATGAAACACGGGGCGTACGCTTGACAGAAATATCAATCACAGCAATATACTAGGGGAAGTTTTACAAGTTGAAATGAGCAAGTTGTTGTCTGAAGATCTGGGAATAACAGTTTGCGAATTTCCTCCTGTCTCGCGCGCTGCTATTGGCGGATCACGGACACTTTTTATTTATCCGAGAACTATCGAGCTGAGCCTCCCGATTTCATAATTTTTTATTTTCGTCTTATTCGGTGTAGCAGGGAGTTCTAAATAGTTCGGGAACCAACGCTGCGCGTTTATTCTGCACATTGTGTTTCGCTGCGATCTAAATTAGCAGGATCAGTAGTTGCGTGACCGGTTCCTTTTATTCTTGGCAATCGTACGAACATGAACGGATTTGTAGGTAGTTGCGAACGTCTCTGCATTAAGACCGATCTTGCACGCGATTAATCCGATCGGTTGATTCCCGGACGGCGTCCAACAATGGTTCCGCTCTCGTCACGGTAGCGTGACTGATAAAAGAGCAAAATGTTTACGGGCTTCCAATTATTTTGCGTCCTATATACGCGAACCGTTCCAAAGCCGCCAAGAGTCGGACGCTCTCGGCTCTCTTAACGTCTCGTCTAAATATACCTGCTTCGTTATCTTGCCGTGTTAGACAGTTTACTATGGGTCATGTGCGCGTCAAACTTCGCAAGAACGATTGACATGTTGCCGTTACGAATCATAAACCGACCTGGTCGAACGATGGCTATGCCGTATGACGTAACCGCGTGCCTATTCTTTCGGTGCGAGACAATGGCACTGAAAATATTTTCCATAGTTTCAAGATAAATACGATTCTTGACGAGAGAAGGATTTTGCACGAGATATTGGTGTGGTGTTACAGGAAAAGAAAAAAAATTTAGTAGAAAAACTATTTTTTAATTACAATTAGGGATGATAAAAAGATGATTTGATCTTAACTTTTGAAATGAAGTGATTTTATCTTCTGAAAATACCTGAAGCAATGGCAAAATATGTGGCGAAGCTGAATACCTTGCAAGGTTTGCAGCTAAAGCAAGTATGTATAACACTTGATATGTATTGTAAGACCGTTGTTTGGACAGCCCTTCGCAGCCATGGACATTTTAATGGATCGGGGGAGCAAAATCGTAGCGCTGCCATAGGCGTCGTTCATAGAATTCGCCGATCAATAAACCGCGCGACTGTCGGGCATTCGGCTTGCACTCCGTTCGTAAATACTCCAATCATGCCGGATTGCGTTTCAACGCGTCGGACGTGTTCTGTGACACGACTTTACCCGTCGTGTGCTCCCATAGATCGGATTTCAACGCGAAACTACCCGACGTCAGCTCTCGTTGCGGAATTTTCAGCGAACACGAATATGCCGAGCTGTATTTGACCGTCTCCGACGTGTTACTTATATAACTGATTTTCTTCTCCGCCGTTCTTTTTATTTTTTCGTTTTAATGCGCGTCATTTCGCCGGAACTAATTGTCGAGGACGTCGGGCGTGCCAGTGCGAAATCGCAGTAGGACATCGTAACATCGTAACATCGTAACGTAACGCTGCTTTCGGAGTGCCTCATCAGTGAAATTGGAAAATTTCAATGAGAGATTGTTCCTCGATGTTTTGATCGCGTTGTGATTCAGTACGTTGGTACCTATTGGTACTCGAGTGTGTTAAGAGGATAAAATATCTGGACTTTCTTTCCACGTTCGACAGAGATGAATATCCAGAAGCCCGAGGGTCTTTTGTCGGTGGTTTTGCCCACCGAACTTGCGTCTTCGCCCAGCTCACGACAGCTCATTATAAATCACGACCAACAGGTGCGTCCGACACAAATACGTACCCTTTTGTCTTCCCCACCCCTTTCTACTCTGCTATTCACACGTTATACTAGCCACGTGTACGCTAACCCTTTAAGGAAACGATTCTTAGCAGGCTGCTCGCTGACAGCGTAATCTGCACTCTGGCACTAACAAGTTGCCGATGAGGCTCGCTTCGAGAAGAATGGAAAATTTGCTATGAGTAATCGTACATTTGTCAGGATTATTTAAATGAGTTATGAATAAACCGCGGATTTTATGCGGTTATCACATAATTCGACATAACAGAAACACTTAAAGATTCGCAGAGTAATGCAGTAAAGCGCAATAATATTCGAAAATTTGTAAAACGACGAACACTTTTTTAACACTTTATCTATCGGTAACGTGTCAATCGACTTTTTAATAATTGTGTTGCTCTTCTACACAATGGTCCCAAAGGAAATTATTGAATTTTGTTATTCAGGGTGAGTTGTTGGTTTATGATTAAAATTGCTGTAGCTATTGAAGGATTTTTTTTTAAATCCTCAGCCATGAACGATAGACTTTCAACAATTTTGGAATAATTACCGGCAGGTAATGTGTTAAGATTGGACCATACGATTTAGATCTCTTTGGTAATTAGGATTCTTTACGAGCTACAAACAAAGGATAGATATGTATTTTTTAATTTGCAGTATGGGCCCACACAAAAAAGTTATAAACAGCAACCTTAATATTCTCTATGACTCTGACTAATTATAATTTTTATTTTCTGTAGGAATTATATACATTCTGAAAATTTCATCACATTCAATCAACATTGTATATTACTGTGAATGACTGTGAGTTACTTTCAACCTACAAAAAGAACAAACGCCGACAATTTTTATTTTGCACAAAAGTTCACAGTGTAGTTACTGTATAATAGCGATCCGCGTAATCTTTTCGTAATTTGCCCCCATTAATATATAATCGGAAAATTATCGGAGTAGTTTTAGTTAAATGGTGAGTGTTTGAACGCTTATGAAGTGTTGAAGTGATGAAATGTTGTAAAAACTTCTATGTATTTCGGATATCTTACTTGAAATGACAACAGCAAACATTTTGGCGTGTAAAATGTGGATAGCAGAGAAATATCAGTTTTATCAATCCGATATAAAAAATATTAGTATCTATTATACTAATTTGTCAAAGTATCCCCATGTTGTTATTATTGTTTGAGTTATACTGCAAATAACTTCAATTTAATTCATTATGTACCATGTTTCCTATTTGAACATCCCTGAATGGGATTTCTTCATAACAATCAATTTTTCAAATTTAATTGAATTTTGGTATAAATTCTCTTAAATATGTAAATATTAACCAGTTAGCTAAAAAATTTAGAAATAAAAATTGGGTACTTAATGAGTTAAGACAGTTAACACTAAAACTACCGAGCACCGAAAGCGATTCAAATATTTTAGCTGATCAAAATGACAAGGTTCTATCATAATATGTGCTTGGACAAAAAAAATTTATCGAATCATTTTCCATGTAAGCAACATCATAACTTCAATAATTATAAAATTAAAAATGTAAGACCGGTCATTGAACCGGCAACGGTAGGTTTAGTGTTAAGTTCTTGCTCTATAACAAATAAGTTCTCTTCTTGTATTACTAATTATTTCGTATTCTAGATACATACGATTTTGTTACGTTAATTGGTTACTTTTTACGGTAACAGAATGGCTGTTCTATAGAAAGACATTTATTTGGCAATGATATGTTTAATAGGACGAAGAAGCGTCGGATTGTTCGCTTCTGACGTCCAGTCCACTCAATGACAATGTGTTCGAGTCCGTCGGGATTTTCGTTACTTCTTTGGAGGGGAATCCTGTGGAGTCTATTTCTCCGCCGATAATCGAGAATATTAATAAAGAGGATGGACTTAACGAGTTCATGAGTATAGTGAATAGTTCAAGCAGAATCCTGAACGATGGTAAGTATTCATCAGGAGACATAACGGTTAAGCATAATTATATGGATAATCATGCCGGCCATGTTACTTAAATATTGAATTTATATTTTTCAAATATTGGATTCACATTTACTTTATATTTTTTAAATATCTAGTTTATATTCTCTGAATATTTAGCTTATATTTTTTAAAGATTCAATTTATATTTCTTTTACAGGTATACAATATTCAGATCCAATATTTTTCTCTTATGAAAAAATGTGGCTTAAAAAATATTTTTCCAATATTTTTGTGCTACTAGGGTAGTGATTAGTATGCAACAGATCTCTCTACACGTTATTCCCTTTTTTTCCGAAGCAAAGCGGCGCGTGATACGCTTATTGTTCGTCGGAGTTACGTAATCGTTTAAAGTCGTACGCACGATTCTTTTACCGGGAATAAAATGGCTTAATTGGCTCGAGTTCTAACTTCATCGATGAATTAATCGTCACGGAGCTCGGCCGTTGAATCCCGATGCGGATTTCGAGTCGAGTCATCGATAGTGGTTGTCGACGATCGTCTCAAGTAGCGTCGTCCGTCGCGATACCGAACGTGAGACCGAGCCATTGTCGATTCGTTATTTATTGCAGAACCGAGCTCCCGTGATCCGATGGTGGAGTCGACGAGCAGTGGCAGCAGCAGTGACACGAACGGCCCGGTTTGCGCACAATTGTTGACGCAGCTGAACACAGCCTATCAACATCTCGCCCCCGATGCACAGGCACTGGTAAGCACCCCGATCACGCGAACCCTTAACTGCCGACGTGGATTCTAACTAGTGGTGTGCGACTGAAGTGTACGAGAACTCCACAATGTCAAGTATCCGATGATCGAGACGGATCGAGACGAGGCGGATTCTTGGACTCTTAAATACTATATCGTCATTCCCGAGAATAATCCCAAAATTTTGAGACTGTCGAATACAGGGTGTTCCGTTTAAACAAGGCCACCGAAATTTCTCCTCCAATCGTGAGGGTACAAAACATGTTTTGTCTACTATTTGAATGGTTTAAAGGAACCATTATATTGCAAACAATATTTTTTTCAATTTCCTTCAAACGATTCAAATAGTACACAAAATATATTTTTTGCCTCCACAATTGGAGGAGAAATTTAAGTGGCCTTATTTAAACGGAACACCCTATATGACGAGTTTCCCTAGAATAACCAATCTCGAAAATTTTAATTGAGGATTCTTAAGAGTAATCCTGAAAATTTGGTGATTCTCAAATATATTAGGTGTGCAAATAAGTTATTTCCCCTTTTCTATCCAAATTCAAGATTTCATTACACATTTCACCTACACAAAATGTACTAAAATCTTGTTTGGTGACTTCCAATCTTTCTGTCAATTCTTCTTGGGCAAACTTTCTCGGTACTTTCTTCTCGGAAAATTTCCGACTTCAAATCTTTGATACCACCTTTTGCATGTTCTGTAACATACAACGCTCTCTCCCAGTGCCGTACAAACGGTTTCAGTTGCTTCAACAGCTGATTTCCTAAAGCTGGAATGCAAACAGTAAGCAGTGATGCAAATGATGCTTCTCACACACCATATTACTTGAAATTATTGCATAGGACTGGAAATTCTTAGAGCGCTCGTCACGACTCTTTGTTGAGGTTTAGTCAGGATCGTAAAATAAACGTACGCAGTTATTTTATATTGCAGAATAAAAATAAAACAGTGAAAAATATATTTTAGTTAATACTAAATGTTACACAACAATATTGCACTTATATCTGCTAATATTTATCAGGATTAACTTGGATGCAGTTTTAGTTCTTAGGCACGTGTTACAATATTTTTACTTTTCTTAGCATAACAATACGTCTTTCCACTCTGGGAACCACACACGATCTAACAAAGAATACATTCCCCACTATACACACTCTTCTCTAGAAGTGTTACCACTCGTACTAACCTAAGCAATACCAACTTCTTAAAATTATTCCTCTAACACTCTCCCTTAATTTTATAAGTTTGATTTTAACAACAAAAAAAATATTATACATCACACAACAAAACCACTCTTGCAAAAAACGAACTTATTTGTGTTTAAGGCTTTGGTAAAGAGATCTGCATACTGAAGTTCAGTCTGACAATATTCTACAACTATTTCCTTATTTTTAATTAATTCATGAATAAAATGATATTTTACGTCTATGTGTTTAGATCGTCTATTCACTACCCCGTTTTTTATCAATTGAATCGCACTCTGATTGTCTACTTTTAATCTCACTAGATGTTCTTGGTTTGTCAGTTCTTGTAACAACGACTTCAGATAGAGCAATTCCTTACAACACTCAGCTGCTGCGATATACTCGGCTTCGGTCGTTGACAAGGCCACAATTGCCTGTTTTCTGGAGCACCAGCTTATTGGCCCTCCTCCATACATTATAACGTAACCCGTGGTGCTCTTCCTACTTTCTAAGTCTCCTGCATAATCTGCGTCACAATAGGCTTCTATGGTGTTATTATCAGTGTCCTTACAAAATTTTATGCCTTGGGTAGACGTCCCATTCAGATATCTCAACATCCTTTTGCTGTCCATCACGTTGCATCCTTTCGGTTCATTAATGTACCGACTTCCGTAATTGGTAGCATATGTAAGGTCTGGTCTAGTCCTACTGGAAAGATAAAGCAGACTTCCAATAACCTCCCTATACGGGAACGTACACTCCTTTTGATCAAGATCTTCCTTCGGTCCTTTTACTATTGGGGTGCTCACAGGTTTCGAGTCCTGCATTCCATACCTTTCCAGAATTCTTCTGGTGTATTGGGTTTGTGTTAGTTTAATTTCTCCTTTATGTACACAAACCTCCATACCCAGAAAAGCATTTGGATTTTTACATACTTTTATTTCGAATACCTTTTCCATTTCTGCAAGCAGGTCATTCATTTGATTTAGATCTTTTCCCAAGAGTATGCCATCGTCTACATATATACCTAAAATTAAATTATTATTATCTTGTTTAAATATACACTGTTCAGACTTTAACTGTTCGAGCTTTCTTTCTTTAAGAAACTGTGTGAGTTTTTCATTCCATTTTAACGGAGCTTGCTTTAATCCATAGAGTGCCTTATTTAACTTGCACACTTTGTCACCGTAGTCGTATCCTTCTGGTGGTGACATATAAATATCTTCATCCAGGTTTCCATATAAGAAGGCTGTTTTTACGTCAAAAGTAATTATTTTAAACCCTCGTGTAGCTGCTAGTGCAAATAGCACTCTGAGTGAGCTATTACCAATTACAGGACTAAATGTCTCATTATAGTCTATCCCTCTCTCCTGTTGACAGCCTCTGACAACTAGCCTCGCCTTTTTCTCTCCGTTCTCTTTTTCTTTAAAAACCCACCTACTCGTTAACAATTTTCTGTTTTTCACTTCGGCTCTGTCTATTACTTTCCAAGTGTTGTTCCTTTTAAGAGACTTCTTTTCCTCCTCTATTGCATTCATCCATCCTGCTTTTTCTGTACCTGTAACAGCCTCATTATAGGTTAATAACGCAACATAATCATCAAATTTCTTTGGTGGTTTCCTTGTACGAGTTGATCTTCTTTCTTCTCTTCTTTGTTCCACTTGTTCAGTTTCTCTGTGTTCGTATTGCTCTTCCGTTTGCTGTCTGCTCACATCTTCTATCAAATCCTCTGAGCTTTCTTCTGCTTCTTGCAAGTCTCCCTGGTCTTCTTCATTGTCATTTCTAACAATGTTTTCTTCCCCCTGTTCACATATCATTCTAATCGTCGCTTTATCTTCATTTTGGTCGATTTTCGTGTTCTCATATATTACCTCATCGACTTTTACGTTCCTTGCAATTTTTATTTTCCGATTTTCGACATCCCATAGTCGATAACCATTTGGTGCATATCCAACAAAAATATATTTCTTACTCCTCTCATCTAATTTCTTCAGAGGTTCTAAAACTTTGGCGAACGCTGTACATCCAAACATTCTTACATCTTTGAGGTTAGGTTTCCTTCGATTCCACGCCTCAGCCGGAGTCGTGTCCAGCACGCTTGTTGGACTCCTATTTAATAGATAGGTCGCCGTGTAAGCGGCCTCCCCCCACATTTCCTTTTCTAACCTGGAATCTATTAATAGGGCTCTTGTTTTTTCAATTATTGTCCTATTCAGTCTTTCAGCTCTTCCATTTAGCTGCGGTGTATATGGAATTGTTCGGTCGAGCTCAATTCCTTTTAATTTGCACCAGTCTGCTAGATTCCTATTAATATATTCGCGTCCGTTGTCACATCTCAGTTTTGACAGATGCAAATTCCATTTGGCCTCGACTGTATTTGTATATTGTTTCACTTTTTCAGTAACCTCAGATTTAGCTTTTAAAAGGTATATCACAGCAAAATGTGTAAAATCATCCAAAAACGTTAGCATATACCTTTTGCCATCCCATGTGCTTGTTCCTATAGGACCACACACATCTGTGTGTACCAACTCTAGTGGTCGTATTGCCCTTGTCCTATCGTTTCTGAAAGGTTCTCTCGAATGTTTTGCCTTACAACATGTTTCACATATTTTTTTAAGCTTGTCAAGATCAGATTTATTAATATTTATGCCTTCAGAGATATTAATTAGTTTTCTCATACCTCTCATGTTAAGATGTCCCAATCTACGGTGCCATATCTCAGCTGAACCTTCCGAAGTAGTCATGTATGAGGATTCCCTTCGTTTCCTTCCTAGATTTATCTCGTATAAACCCTTTTCGTTCTTTCGTCCTAGAATCTCCGTTCCATTTTTTTCAACTTTTACTGTATCCCTCACGAAGATTACTTTTCCTCCGGTTTCTGTTATTGCAGTCACCGATAACAGATTTGCTGTCAGATCAGGAACATAAACCACATTTGTCAGGGTGCACTTTTGAAGTTCACATTGTCCAACTCCTTCAGCATTCATGGTTTCGTCCATCTTTGCCACCTCTATTTTTGTGTTGATCTGTTGCATGTTTGTTATTAAATTTCTATCATTCACCATATGTGACGTCGTGCCTGAATCCACTATCCACTTATCAGTGCTTGTGCCTCGTGCTAGAAAAGAAATCAAATTACTTTTCATATTACCTCTGCTTCTGTTTCTGAAATAACAATCCTTCTCTTGGTGATTATTTTTCTTGCAGATACTGCACGATGCAGAACTTCCTCTCGCTGACTTGGGGCATTTTGACGAGAAATGTCCACTGCCACCGCAATTGAAACACTTCTTCTCGTGATCATTCATGTTTTTACTTGCTTTTTTACAATTTCTGGCAATGTGCCCCATGCCATTACATTTAAAGCACTTTACTTCTGATGTCCTCAACGCAACGGGTCCTTCCTTCTCTTCCGAGTTTTTATATCTTGTCTCTTCCGTTGTAAGTCTTGCTATGAGATTTTCCAGGGTTCTTTGCCTGGCTTCTGTGGATTCCCATGCACTAACAAAGTGCTTGTAGGTATCAGGAAGTGAAGTTAGGATTTTTGACACCAGCATACTGTCCGTCACTTTTGTGTCAAGAGCATTCAATCTGACCGCTATGTTCTCAAGCTTGCATATATGTATTGACAGCTCTGTGTTCTCAGTAAATGTATAACTGAAAAATTCCTGCAACAGATTGCATTTTAATTGTTCGTTATCCCTCTGGTACACTGTATGCAACCTGTTTCACATGTCAACAGCTTTTTCAGAGGACATTATATGCAGCATAACTTTCTTGTCCAGGGTTAGAACTATAACTTTCTGCGCTTGGGCATCCTTCTTTGTCCATTCATCGGTTGCCGGATTCGGACCTGGTTCTGACACATTTTGATATAGATTATACGCTTTCAATAAAATTGTTACCTGAAATTTCCATAGTTGGAAATTTTCCGGCCCCTTCAATTTTTCAACTTGGTGAAGTTCATCATTCGAAACTTTCTGATCCATTTTAATGAACTTTTACTTCTTTCTTTATATTTAATATTCTTACTGAGAGATAAGCCTTCTTAATATTTATTTTTACAAACTGCGCTTATTCCTGGGCCCATAACCTGTTGAGGTTTAGTCAGGATCGTAAAATAAACGTACGCAGTTATTTTATATTGCAGAATAAAAATAAAACAGTGAAAAATATATTTTAGTTAATACTAAATGTTACACAACAATATTGCACTTATATCTGCTAATATTTATCAGGATTAACTTGGATGCAGTTTTAGTTCTTAGGCACGTGTTACAATATTTTTACTTTTCTTAGCATAACAATACGTCTTTCCACTCTGGGAACCACACACGATCTAACAAAGAATACATTCCCCACTATACACACTCTTCTCTAGAAGTGTTACCACTCGTACTAACCTAAGCAATACCAACTTCTTAAAATTATTCCTCTAACACTCTTCATGAAAATAAAGGAAGAGTCTATCAGGTGGAACCAAAATCGGGAAGTAATTTGAATTCAATCAAAAGTTATGATCGTAGAATAAAAAGGGAAGGAATTTATTTGCACACCGAATAATCCTGAAAATTGTTGGTAATCTCGATCCATTTGAGAATCCTCTGATTTTTGAGAAATAGTCTCGACCCGTTTCGAACGATGTTGGGTACTCGACAGTCTCAAGTTCTCTAAAGACATAATTAAAGAAATACCAATCGACTGCTACCACACAAAAATGGGTGAGTTTTTCCTCGAGAATCGTACGAGGGTAAATAATTCAACGATGCTCGTAAATTATTCTGACGTCATAAAATAATTTTTTAGTAAACAATCAAATAAAATGAAAACTGTGTTATTAATATATGGATTAAGAAATTTTGTCGAGTTTCTAAGAAACCACCTCGGCAGCTAGAGTTAAATACCCCAAATAGGCGCCGACCGTACCTTTCATATTGCAAAATTTATTGTGACATACTAATACTGAAAAAGTATTTTCAGGATATGGATGTACCATCACACTAAAAACTGATTTTCTGTTTCGAACGATCGTGCGTTTTACCCCTGTAAAGTTTTAGACGCTTTCGATTGATTCGATTTGCGAGTAGTAGATTGTGGAATTAATAGTGCGTTTGATACAGAATTAATGAAGCTTCTTAGAGTACTTCTATTTTGAGTCTGGTAGAAGCAGAAATTAAAATAGTTGATTCTGCACCGTTTCAACTCGTCAAAGTCGAAATAATGATCTATGACAATTAGACAGCGGATACTATGGATTTATTATAAAAAGAAAACGGGTAGGCGTAGTTTAAAGCAGTAAAGACATTAGAAGAATTTAAAAATACTGTTATATTATTTTCAACATATCAACCATATTAAGAAAGAAAATAAATTTCTATTTCGCTGCAGTTTGTTGGAATTCGGGTAGAAATTTTTTATTTTGCATAAAGATCCACTGTCCAATGATAAATATCCACAGTCCGTGCACAGTATTTTATCGATTGAAGCATTTTAAAATAAAGAATGACTAGAAGATAATACGTATCTGTGTTTCATAGAGGATAAAATTTAAAAAAATGTGTAAATACGATCTTCACGCGTTCATTAAAACGTGCTTCGATAATTGTCAGCAAAACTTTTTTTTTGAATGATGCGTATACAGGGTGTCCCAAAATTCGTGTACTTCCCGGAAATGGGAGGTTACTTGGGTCATTTGAAGCAACATTTTCCTTTACAAAAATGACGTCGGCGGCTTTGTTTAGGAGTTATTAACGAAAAACACGGACCAATCAGAGTGCGGCTATAGCGAACGGAGTTCGACTCAGCGACAGGTCCCGCTTAGCGTGGCGGCGCCATTGGCCGAGCCAGAATCAATCCGCTGTAGCCGCGCTCTGATTGGTCCGTGTTTTTCCTTAATAACTCCTAAACAAAGCCGCCGACGTCATTTTTGTAAAGGAAAATGTTGCTTCAAATGACCCAAGTAACCTCCCATTTCCGAGAAGTACACGAATTTTGGGATACCCTGTATATGGTTGTCTCTTGCCTCTATCAACGTTGGTACACGTTTTGTTTCGCCCACGGCCAATTACATACCAGTTTTACCTTCGATCTAAATGCGTCAAGTTCGCTTGCATCTACGCGTCTTGTTACTTTTATTTTTTTATAGATGTGACCATATAGGCTCCTCCCTATATCTCAGAATGCTATAATAAGAAGTGGTTGCATTTGCAGACACTGACCTGCTCGCTATCATTTCTTGTACGTAGAATTTGAAAGAAACTATGCACTGTTCTATCTATATTATTTGTTCGTCGAATGGAATCTCTGTAGTTAGAGAAATAAACAGTGTTCACAATAAATCTACAGAATAGTCACTGTCACTGAAATCATAATGTACGCAAAAATAGATACGCGATAGAGTAAAACAGTAAGACTATTCGCAATATTCTCGTTAGACACGCATCATACCGATGCATCATAACAAACGTCAAGAAATAGGTATAACGGTACAGTGACTGTCGTTCCTGATGGCTTGACACCGAAATTGATAACTACGATGATCGATTGTCAGATTAAACATTTCAAACAATTTGTTCCACGATTTAGAAGTGATTGTTACATACATTAGTGACAACTCGGCTGAATTTTGCATGAAACTGCGAGTCTTTCGAGAAAATTCAGATAAACGCAGTGTTCTTCGGTTGAAATGTCGACAACAACAGACAAAAGATTTAAAGTTATCAATTAATATTATTACGTAATAGGTATGCAACAGGTGAGTACATAGAATATTGGTCACAACGTCTTCCTAATTTCCATTTTCTTATTGCAAAGAAGCGTCGTCTACGAATACGAATCAAAGAATCGCCGAAACGCATTCCACCGATCATGCTGAATAAGTTATTTTCCCCCGCTGTCTCCGTTCAGTGATTAACTATTTCGAATTTCCATTTGCAAAGTTTACACACCAATTTTCATGCGCTGTATTCAGCATAATATTTCCATCTGTTTGGCACAAACGAGGAGTACCTTGCCAAGCATTGCACGGCATTGCATTGTTGCAATAACATTTATCCACCAAGAAGCACTTATGCATTTAACGAATCCATCAATGACGAGGCAGCGTCAGAATACATCGCTATCGTTTTGATAACCACATTCTTCGATTTGATAAACGAAAATTCTATTTCAATTACATTCTGTCTAATAATATACCCCGGAAACGGACGAAAGTCCTGCTTTATCATCCACAAATGCTCCACCCTTCAATGATAGACCACCAGAGTATAATTCGATGCATCACGATTTTATGAAACTTTTGGCAGACGTACTTTCGCAAGTGTCATAAAAGTAACAAATTATTTAGATGTGTTGATACTCGACCTTCGCTTAGAAATACAAAAATACACATACTCGTGCCTAGACACGTGGCGAGTATGTTTCTGTAAAGAGCCAGTTCGCGCTCGCAGTTAAGATTCTGGAAGAAAAAACTTTGCAAGGACGTTTGTTAAAGTTTCGTTAAAAGAAACGAAAAATCATTCGAGATATTCCTCGGAAGATGACTCGAGTATTAGAGATATCTTACGAAATACGTGTGTTTATAGATTGAATCGTGACATCCCCTGCGTGTTCACGGTGGTGGGAATCTGTGCCAACCGTCATCGTGATTTTTGTGTACTAATCCATCGCTTGTCGCTTCCCTAACATCATGATGAACTTTCACTGTAACTGTTTAGTTTTACAATCAGGAGAACGGAGGAAAGCCACCGTTGGTCGGGATCCAACTGGTGGTCCCGAAGCCGCCGAAGGATTATCGTTTCATGAAATGGAATTGGCCGCTGATAAGGAAAACCTGCTTCTGGTCCCTGATGTCGGTGCTGGCTGGTTGCATGGCGCTCGTCATCGGTGTCATCGTCACTATGCCCAAAAAGTATGTCTACGTTCATACACAGAGACTCGTAGACCAATAGTCGGTGTACAAACTGTTCGTACACATTTTAAAAACGTATAACTTCTTCAAAATTCGACCCAACAGCTTGAATCTTTTCGAGACAGTGCACAGTGCGGCATGCAATGGACAAAAATCAAAATAATCATGATTCTATTCTAATCTCTCTCTCTCTCTCTCTCTCTTCTGTTTCTCCGGGAAAAAGGAAGTACAGGTCCCTGTACTTTCCTAGCTATCTACGGTAATTCCACGCATGTTCTTATCCGGAAGCACCGTTGCAATCCTGGAAATGAGAGACTACCCCCTTAGAAGCAAACAACAAACGTATTATACCGTAGGCATTCGATGTTCTGTGTGCAGGTGCGACCCACGCGTGCAATGGTGGCAAGGGAGCATCTTTTACGAGATATTCCCGGCATCTTTTCAGGATTCTTCGAAGGGTGATGGTATCGGCGACCTTCGAGGGATAGTGATGCGTCTGGACTACTTGAAACAGCTAGGAGTCCGAGGGATCCGTTTGAACTCCATCTATCCAGCAGCACACTATCCCGAACATTATTTCGATATCGACAACTTGACCGACTTGAACAAGGAGCTGGGGACGTTGGAGGATTTCGGTGTGCTCGTGCACGAGATCCATCGACGAAACATGAGTTTGCTATTGGACCTTCCGCTCTATCCATTCGTAAAGGCATTGTATGACGAGAACGTAATGATCGAGAAGCCGAACAAGACTGACAAAGCGGTGCGCGAAAGAAGAGGCGTTACGGATGATGCCGTAGCTTTGGAGGATGTTGTACCAACAACAGCCTCCATGTTGAGACACGGGATCGGGATCAGGAACCCGTTGTCCTCGACGCCGCCGTCCTTGGAGAAGCCACAGCATCAAGCTCTGACGTCGAATCGCATAAGCGCGGTGATGGAGAACCCAGTCACGGCTGCGATTAGAACATGGTCTCAAAGGGGAGTCGATGGGTTTTACTTGAAGGGCCTGGAACACTACGTCGAGGAGAAATCGTTCGCTAGCACTCTGAACCATTGGAGGTCTATCTTGGGCTATCAGAAAATTTTCATTTGCCACATGAACGCCCTGAACGCTGCTGACGCATCCGTAGCTGCGAAGGAATCTATTCTGAGAAATATGAATCTCGTTGATGTTACGCTAGGATTGTCGAACGGAACGAAGGAGATCAAGAAACAGGTGGAACATATCACCATGAGCTCGCTGTTCGAGAAACCCGATTATCCTTGGGTGCATTGGTCCATAGGCGGAGTGGACTCTCAGAGAGTGGCTTCTACTATCACCGTGAAAAATGCGACCATTGCTGCGTCTTTGTTAGGGATGATGCTGCCCGGGACGCCGAGTATATTTTATGGGGATGAGGTAAATCAGAATCTGCATCACTGATTTCGCTAGATCCGTAATTCGAATCGACGCCACAGTCGGGTATTTCGCTGAAAAACGGAAATCAAATATTCTAGCATTATTTCTGGGCTCAGACTTATAAATAAGTAGGTCCTTACAAAACAACATTTTTTCGAAATTTTAAATATAGAATTTTGTACATGTTTAAATACTGTTCAACTTTTATTCCAAACATTTTGTCGTCAGATTATCCGAACTCTGGAAAAGTAGTGATAATGGAATGCTTTGATTACCATGTATGTACTGAGGTATATGAACTCCTCACAGAATTCATTCTGTTATCATCTAAATTAGTATTATTATTAATATTTCAACATTACCAATAATTCTGTAAATTCTTTTTAATCCTTTTTAAATCATTTTGATTTGTTTAAATGTTAAAGTATAGTTTTTATTTCATAATCTTATAGCTGGCGTCAAGACGAATCCAACGACCTTCTTATTTATGATCCTGAGCCCATAAATAACGCTACAATATTTTATTCTCGTTTCTCAGTGTGCCCCACTGTGCGACGCGACGATCGTGCAGAATCGCCGTCTGAATGTAAGAACTAGGAAACTTACAATTCCTTATTTTATTTTCTTTTTTTTGCAAAAAAAAAAAGAAACAGAAGTTGCCTACTTTTTACATTAACACGATTAAACTAAATTATGATTCACTAGATGTCGTAGATTACTTTGAAAGGTTACCAGATTTTACATTAAATTCTACTTGATTTTTTTTCAATGCGAAATAGATAACTCAAAATGTCCTTTCAATTTACCTAGTTTTTACATTCAAGCGGCGAAATGTTATATGTATAAATGAGCCAATGACTATCATATGCTATTTGTTATTCAATAGCAATTCGTGTTCAGATAGGTATACTGGACTGTGAGTGCGAGGATCACAAGGATCTCAGTCACGTGCACAACGTGGCTCCGATGAACTGGGATTTGATCGACGGTTCCGGCCATAAGTTTGCGTCCGCGGGTGCTACGGCTTGGCTACCGGAAGCTGCAAAACCGCCGCAGACAAACTTGGTGGGGACCATACCGGAAATGATTAAGCTCAGATCCGAGACGACCCCGATTTATGTTAAAGCGGTGATGAAAGAGAATCAGGTGCTGGCTAACTGTGATATTAGGTAACACTGTATTTTAGATATTTTTTCGAGAATTTTTAAGTTAACTGACCTCCTTGCACTCCTATATCGAGTGTGAACAAATTTTTAAATTGCCCCTTCGAATACGCATTATAATTTATAATACTAACTTCGTTTACTTCGATAAGCAATGTATTTTCGATTTCTTTTCGATCTGTTTCATGAAAAAATTTGCTTAAAATCAGTACCCATCAAGGAATAGTCTTTTGAAGTATATTTTAAATAAAACACTTGAAACAATGGAGACTCTTGGTCGGGAACAAAATTAAGAAAACATTCGAACCAGGTGGAGACAGTACAGGGTGAATCTACACTTCTGGATCAGTGGACATTTGTAAAAGAAACGTGCCGCAAAATTGTTTATATTTTATACTATAACGTCCTTTTCATATTGTTTTACAACTTGAAGTGTATGGTCTGAACGGGCAGGGAAACAGTATGACCTGGTAAATTTCGTTTGCTCGAGGCACTCGCGCGATTATGCTCTGTCTCATCATCGACACGGTCAGGTGTAACTCCACACAATGTGCAAAAACTTGAGCAGCTTGTATCTCAATAACTATCTGTTTGCGACACATGGTTCCTTTCAAACTTGTTCTTCTTTCTCGATGAATAGTAGAAGGTGTTAAGCGGCCCCTAAACTTTAAAGTAAAGTTTATTTATTTACTAGACGATCAATATTATCGTCAATGTATAATGCACGACTGCAACGATTGCAATTAATGAAATATTTATTTATTCGCGGCGCGGCTCGATCATTGCTACAATGGAAAAGAAAAGGAAAGAGGTGTTTCGTCCTGGACCCGCTAGAGGACTCATCAGTAAGGCTATCTAGCGGGCCTTGCCTTATACACAACGGGATGCTAGACGGCAATTTGGAAATCGTATTTATACTGAAAGGTGACATATCAGTAACTATTTTAGTATAAATACGATTTCCAAATTGCCTTCTAGCATCCCGTTGTGTATAAGGCAAGGCCCGCTAGATAGCCTTACTGATGAGTCCTCTAGCGGGTCCAGGACGAAACACCTCTTTCCTTTTCTTTTCCATTGTAGCAATGATCGAGCCGCGCCGCGAATAAATAAATATTTCTATAATATACCGATCGAAAACCAAAAACAATTAATTGCAATTAATATGTGGAATAAAAAGAAAGTAAGTTGTGTGTTGTGCGGCCATTACGTTAGTTATAGCTTTAAAAAAGAAAGAGGAAAAGAAGCGCAGGTGGGTGAAGGAATGGTTGAAAAAAAGAAACGAGTACACTCGTGAAAATTTGTTAAGTGATTTGAGAGTAAGTGAACCAAATGATTTTCGAAACTTGTCATCTTCCTCTACCAACTCTACCTGAATAGTATTTTATAACGTACTTGGTTCTTCCTGACCTACAAGGAACTTCATTTCCTCAAATTACCATAATGTTGATTCTATTAAAGCCGTCTGTTCCAGCACCACTTTTTTCAGAATCCTTTCTAAAGTTACTGCACAATGAATTAAATTTTTTAACTAACTACGACTTATCAGCATCTGCATACTTTTCTTTATATTTCCGAAGCAGATGTTCGTATTGTTAATTTTTTGTCATCCTGTTGCTATACTCTTTACTCTTGATATTCCATGAAACAGGCAAGCTCTGACACACCTCAATATATTCTAAAATTAATTTTTTTTCTTCCTCTTTTTTCCTTCGTAGCCATACTTGGAGGAAATTCAATGTTCACTTTGAGACCGTGAAGATAGAACTGACAATGAGCCAATATTGCGCAATATTACCCATAAACGAAACAGTATTTACGATCAATAAATTATCATACTCTTTTTGATCGCCTCAATATATTCTGGAATCTTTCAATTTGATTTACAGACGATAATGTCAATTATTGTATAATACTGTATATTGAGTATAATATTGATCGTCTAGAGACCGTTTTATGTAAAAAAAAATTTTAAGTTTCTTTCACAAATGTCCACCAATCCACAGTGGGCCAGTGGATAAGAATGTAGAATATTTGAAAAAATTGTTCTAAGTTTCAAAGAAGCGTGTATTACAAGAATCTCTATGCAATTTCGTTTCTTTTTTTGTCGATACACAGATACGCAGATGACGAAATGATTGTAATAGAGCGATGGTATCCACGGCGGAACTCATACGTTTTCGTAGCAAATCTGGGCAACAAAACGCAGACAAAGGATTTGTCTTTCCTTTATTACGGTGGTCACGTTGTTGTTGGTCCTGCGTCCAGGCTGAACCGAGACGTGTACTTCAAGGAGATGATCGTGTCTCCAGGAGAGGCATTCGTCATAAAGCTTGACAAATGAAGATTCCTCCGCGGAATCCGAATTTTCTATAACATTCATTTTACACCCGATTAAGATTTTAGCGTATTTTAATTGACATTTCGAGCGTGGATTCGTGATGTTTCGTTTGATGATACGTTACCTTTTGACGTTGCGAACGTTTCTACAACGAAAGATTTCGCGCGAAAGTTCCTACTAATTTTTAAATGAAACGCGTGGGAACCGCGACGCCCGTATTTTGTTTGACAAGAATCGGAAATGTTGAAATTTTCCCTGACTGTTTCACAGAGTTCGGGCAGAAATGAACATTTAGTTTGTTCCTAAAGGAATTTTACAAACACGAAGTAGAAGGAATATGAGTTGCGTGCCATGAATGCATAAAGCCTGTACGCTCGATAAAAAGCGAGAGGTTTTTGTTATCCAAAGGGCAGTGGCGGCTCAAGTTAAGTGGAGTCCTCGAGCGGTAAAAAGTTTGGGGTCCTCACAACTCAAGTTAGAAATAGAAGTTGCAAGAAAACTCTCCTAAACATATTTAAAAAAAAAAGAAAAGTAATGAAAATTTTTAACCGTTACACATTAAATAAATTTCTTTAAAATTCCGGGCCCCACGCGGCCGCTTAGTTCACGTACCATTAGATCCGCCACTGTCAAAGGGTGTTACGTAGTCTAGTGCAATGTGCTTGGATAAAACCAAAAAAAAAATCAAAAAGAAATCGTTGAGACTAAACTGTGGACGTTTATGTGAATATAGATTTTTATGAATAGTGTACAAACGCAGAAATGGAAGAAACGTTTATTTCGTTCCGGTTTCAAACGAAGCGAGAACCTCTGGAAATTTTCTTAAACATTTTACTACGACGAGCTTTCCGCGCCCGTGTGCGATATGTTTATGCAATAATGCAAGTAATCCACAGTACAGTTGTTACGAAATCAAATCGCATATATCATTTGATGTTTTAGTCCGATTAGCGACGTTGAACGAAAAAATAAAGCACAACGAATGTTCGCGCATTTCACATTCCAAAAGAGAACAAATCATCTCATATTATCCTGTGTTCATTTTTCGTGGTCCAGATTTGGCGATCCGAAATTGTTTCACTGTGTTTTTGTATGTTCTGATAGTTTTCATAATAAACCTCGACGACATTTGCGACTGCACCGATTCTATCCCCAGTCACACAGCGCGAATTCGACACGACCCGACGTTTAGAATGTTTTATATATTTACATGGTTAACAACCAAAAACAAAAAACCTTATCTCTGTTATACGCTCTGGAATACGTTTCCAAATCGCAGTAGATCGACTGAACAAAAGTAAAAATAAAGATATATGTATGGACTATTTTTGTAACAAATTTTATCGTGAATCGTGAATGATAAACAGTATTCGCAACGTGTAATTTCTCACATCTTTTGTAAATGATTTTGGTACTACGCGAGTGACATTTTACCGATGCGTAAATTAAAAATGGTGCTTACACACGAGGGGAGGTTTGTTTTTGTATCTTTATTCGATTGAAACATTATTGACCCAAATAAATAATGTATATTCGTCGAATCAAAGTATTCCGGTACTTAGCCCTCAAGCAGCATTAGGTTTTTACATAAACGAAGTTCGATTTTGATGTGAATATTATTCGCACGCAGAAATAAAATGAAAGTTATATGTATAATCATATAAATCTCCATTGTGTATTCTACTTAGTATTATTTCAACGCGATTGTTCAAGTACTTTATATTTCTGTAAAATAAAGAAATAGAAATATCAATAGTATTAATGTAAACCATACAATAGTTATATTAATGTTGCCTAGCTCAACTATTTTAACATTATGTAATTGATTTTCAAATGCAATATCCGATGCCAGCAATGTCGTACAATGAATTTAATTTTTTAAGTGCTATGTAATTTTGATATGCATCGATACCTTTTATATTTGTACAAATCAAAAGTAAAAGAAATCAAATGTGAATAGCATTAGAAGTTAGATCATCATTTCTACAAGGTTTTTGTAACTTTAAAGTGATTATCGAATTAGACATTAGTCGATATACGTGGTAATAAATTTTACTATAATGAAATACTATATGAACTTATTTATTGTCATGTATCATTTGTACGACATCTTGTGGCATACTATTTATTTATATTATTTATAGTTCTGCATTTGAAATTTCTATAACAATTCGTATTTCCATATATAAAATTTCTAAATCCTTCTCCAGAGTGTCTATTTCTCTCTACTTGTGAAATTGTTGAACTCTAATGTCTGTATATTAGGATTCTATGTTTTAAATTTCTATATCTGAAGTTTTTATATTTGCAATCTATATATTTTAAATTCTAACATCTGCAATATTTACATTTAAAATTTTAATTTTTATTTATATATATATATGTGAAATTTCTATACCTGCAATCTTTATATTTTAAATCCCTACATATGCAATCTCTATATTTTAAATTTTCATTTTTATTTCTATATCTGAAATTTCTATATTTTAAATTTCTATATTTGCAATCTTTATATTTTGAATTCCTACATATATATATATATGCAATCTCTATATTTAAAATTTTATATCTAAAACTACATATTTGTAATTTCTATATTTTAAATTTCTATAATATTTATATTTAAAATTCCTAAATCTGCAATCTCTATATTTTAAATTTTTATATCTGAAATTAATATATTATACAATTTGCTATCTTTATATTTCGTGACTCTATTGAAAATTTCTATATTTTCAGGTTTCTGTAGTTTAAATATATATATATGTTACTTCCATTTTTACATCTGATGCTTGTACATGTGACTGCAATTACAATTTCAGTTTTAGATTGAGAGTCACTGTACCTTTCTCGCAAGTACTCTCTACGTGCTATGGATTCTATATAATGCGTGTGAAAAGTATAGTGATTCGAGGAGTTCCCTCGTGTAACACCGCGGAGCCACAATCGGAGTCCAATAGTGACTATTATCATGCTCTGAGGAAAGTCCCTGGACCTCTGGCAGAAATTGTCGTAGCGCAATCGCTGTTAGCCTTCGTAATCTACTCGATCTGGAAAGGATGCCTTCGGCTGATCTTCGAGTTGTGCGAAGTGTATTGGTCAAAGAAAAGTAATGTGTTGGAATTTACCCGCCCTTCTACCTCACGGTTGAAGGGTAGGAAATAATTTAACTCAACAGGGCTCACTACGAGGAAACTTCTCTTTTTTTTTCTCTCTTTCAAAATATCAATATGTTTTTTTTTAAATATCACTTTACATATCTAATTCGAGTAGGAAATAAATTAAGAATCACTTAGCTATATTCCCATGTAAACGGTTGTCTCATTATGAAAATTGGTTTTTATTAAACGATGACATAATGGACGATTAAATTTTATTATGCGAGCTGTTTTTTCATTCAAAATTAACACATTGGAATGGCGGCGCCACTCACCGGAAAGCGTTCAAACTATTCGCTCAGATGATAATTGTTAGCGTAAATCGAAAATTCGAAAGCGTAATAAATTTTTGCACTTTGCATTACGATTATTCGTAGTTACATTTAACAATGTTATATAAATATTTCTTTTTCTTAGTAATTTATTAGTGAATACAATCGTGGTTCATTGTAGAGCGACAATCACATCTTACAATCCATTTGGAACAGGGCCGATTATCCATTTTATTCAAATTTATGACTTGACAATATTATGTCGGTTTGCACTGACAATATACAGTTCAAGGTAATGAGAGTGCGTAATTAAACTTATTTATACAAGGAGTTTTTATGTTGGCAGCATAATATTTTATATGTGCTACTAAATAATTTGCGCACGTTGGATATCTCGTTCTTATTAATATAAGTAGTATTAATAAATTAATTGATAAAATATTCACATCAATGTCACAACGTTCTAAAGTGATTCAATTATACAAAACGGTAATTGTAGATCATTAGTTTATTTACCAATGTCTATTTAGTATAATATTGTAAGCTAAATACTGTAATACTGTAAAATTGCAAATTAATATTTTATTCGATTATTTGTATATAATATATTTATTGACGCATATTCATTTTGTTACTGTAGACTTGAAATAAAACTATTTAATATTTCTAGCTGTTATTTATGGGTAGAGACTATCCAAGAGGTTATGATTTTTTCAAGCGAAATTTGAGGAAAGTTTTTGAAAAGAATAAAGGAGAAACGGATCCAGAAAAAATTGATAAAATGTTGGCGCACGGTAACTATGTAATTAAAGAACTGGAAGCTTTGTATATGTTACGAAAATACAGAACGTTGAAACGGAGATACTATGATAACCCACAAAATTAAAATATATATATTTGTTATTATTGTTTTCGTGTTTGTAGATAAAGAATGTAATTTCTATTTGTTTTCCGAAAAAGATATGTGTGACATAAAGAATGTGAATGTCACATATATTTTTGACATCACTTTTCATAAATATATTTTTCTAAAACATTTATGTATATATCGATATATGTATGTTATGTGAAAATGTATTTCTATGGCTGTTATTTCGATAAATAAACACACATTCTGTAATTAAACTAAATAAGAATAAAATTTTGACTGGTTACCTCATCAACATGGTTGTCACAAATGCATATTAAATAGAACTTGTGTTCATGGAGTTCAAACAATATTTACATTAAGTACATAGCTACAACTTCAAGAAGCAACTGAAAAGGTTTTAATTAAGTTTTTCAGACTGGTATGGATTTTCATATATGTCATAATATAGAATAAGATTTGTAAATATGGCAGTTTGTGTTGCTGTGATAGGTAAAGATGTGAGTATAGATTTTTCTGTATCTTGAGGTTATGATGAATTTTTACTGAGATTACATTTTCTATATTTATCAATTCAAATATTTCCACATAGAATTCTCCGAAATATATTCGATGTGCAGACGAATCAATGGCACTGCAGTTTCATTGCAAAGTTCATACATCGATAGATATTATAGAAGAGAAACTGAATGTTGGAAATAAAGCAGTAATTGACATTAGAGATTTGTATTTGGGATTATTGTATGCGACAGAAGAGTATAAAATGTACGTCTAGCATTGTGTGGATTTGTTTATGTATATATTTACTGAAATATAGTGGTAATATTCTTACTGTTGAATTGTAGATATGGCTACGCGACAAACACAAAAATCAAGTTTATTATTGTGCTGCAGTCATCAAATACAACCCTACGTGAAAATGATGTGAAAATGGTATATTATCAATAGAAACAATTCAATAGTATAATCATACTGAATCAATATAATAACAAGTTTTCTGTTATAGATCTTTAAAAAATTGCATGCTGCCTACTCTAATTCTGTGTGTAATCCATTCTACATTCCAGACGATGAAATCAATTCCAAGTAAGCTGTTTGAATATTATAATTTTTCTGTGTTTCAAAGCTACTGATACTTTGAATTGAATTTTCAGGTCGTTTGATTTATCAATTATGGAAATAATGGGTATTATATAGTTTCTAATAGCTGTATAATACAGAAACCATTAACTATATGAATAGACTGTGCACACATATATAAATTATAGTAATACACAAACTTGATTCTTGTTTACTGTAATTTATTTCTTTCCTTAGTGGCATTATGCGTTACTCTTTAATCTAATTTAGTAGCTATTGTTATATGTTCTATATTTACATGCGTGACATTCATGCACATATACATATTTATAGTCACATTTTAATAGGTTTACCTTGTCTATTGTTATAAACGAAAAGTTCAATGAAAATGTATAAATAATAAACCGTGTACATCCTGAAACAAATAGCCGCTTCATTTTCTAAAATAAATAAAAATTCATTGCTGTGAAGCTGGCTTCGGAATTCTCTGAAGCTGCTAATCAATTTAATTGACATTTGTAAATGACAAGGAAATGATCTGATGGGTTGTCGTTCTCTATTCTAAATTTCAGATTAATATAACTTCACAAAATTTTCACTTTTTCCAATTGTTGTGTAGGTAATGAAACAACTTAATAAACCGATTAAAGGAACAATAATGCAACATTTAGAATACAGAATAAATCGACTGAGACTAAGAAGTGGAAACATGTTTGACATGTAATTAAAAGCTTCAAGCTGACTCTATTGAGATGAAAGGTAAAAAATTAATTGTCATTTCTTTAACATTTTTGGAACATCACGCAATATACAGTCAAATAAACTGTTTTACAGAGTCACACAATGAAGGAATTGATGGAAATAGAAAAAGGTGGAATTACAGAAGAGTTGAGCGTGGTTTGTAATATTCTTAACAGCAAATGTTCCGCATACACATATTTGCCACACCGTTTTCAACGGTACTGCTTTTGATATCTTTATCAATTTGGCTTTGTGTATGTCGTTGGGGATTTCAGTATAACTTGAAAGACCGAGAAGTAATTTTTCCATTATTTAGTAATGTATAATATTCCTACAACATCATAAGTACCAATCATAATAATTAACAGGTTCTCTTGATTCATTGTTTTAGATAGGAAAGGAATTTTTTAAAATCTCCGTTAGCTATCTATACTTGCATAATTGTTTTATTTGCAAATTTTGCAGTAATTTCTATGGTTTTAAATAGATTTACCATACAGTTATTCTGTTAATTTTTAAATGATTTCTAGTTTAACTTTAATCGAAAAAATAAAATTAATATTCGGCAAAATAGGAAAAACCTCTTAACTAATTCATAAACATAGTCTAATTTTCTAAATACTCGAATGTATTGTAGTTGGATTATACATGTGAGAGGGTAAATACATAATTACTCATAATGTATTTATAAAATTTCTTACGATAACAATAGAATATTTACAATACAGTGTCCAAGTTTTGCAGATTTATTGCATTATCATATTATAACGGCTGCTTTATATTCGTTTAACTGACCAATATTCTATCAATAAATTAAAAGGTAAAGAGTGACTATGTTAAAAAATGATGTCACTTTAATCACTCCATTATTAACAAATTTTATAAGTGCATTCCGGATAATAATTTATTATGGATCACCCTCAATATATTATATATATATATATATATATGTATATATACATATAATATAAATACATTAATATTCCATTAATATATTTATTGTTTAGGTTCTTACCTGTCTGATTCTATATTTTATCATCATTACTTTATTGAATATGGTCTTTTTGGGACATATACAGTTCTACTATAAATATTTACAACCGGCGAAAAACTAATTTTCGTCAATTGTAAGCAAAAACGATAAAGAACTCCAGGTACGTTTTCTACCATATTTTTACCATATCTCATTTTTAAAACGTAATTGAATACAGAAGTCCATAAAAAACCAATAATATTTGTCATTTTCTTGCAATAAAATTCGTTGTCTTTTGTTCAAATAGTTTTAAATCTATTTGGATGTTCCAAATGGTTTATTTTGTTTTTTGCTTTACTCGCTTCCCTGTATTGCCCATATTCTTGTGTGTTATTTTTTCGTCAATCCTTCCAATTCTTTATGCGACAATTTGTATCATCTTTCCAAATGTTTACGAAATAATGCATACGGTCAAATATCTCAAAACTAAAGCATTTTAGAAAAAAATGGATCACACATGTATTTTATGGTTTACACACACACACATAAAAGTCCGATTTGGATGAAACTAAAATGGAAAAATTGTCTACAACTTCTACTATGTCTCTTTCAAGAGCAAAAAAGTACTTTCTCTACACGAAAGACGCATGAAAGAAGCATGACATTACATTGATCGCGATGAAATCATTGGTAAGTTTGTTATTATAGTTATAACAAACTTACGCCCCTCTTTACGTCCTTCTTCATTCCTTAATTTTGTTATTTATTTTTTACAGAAACTCGCCTGTATATCGTATTTTCTTGCTTTGGCAATATTTGTAAACGCGGAGCGAAACATCACAACGAAATTTTTGCAGATTGATACTACAGTGAAAGGTACTACATATTAAAGACGGTATTTTAATTTATATTAATTCTCTCAGTAATGCAGCGTTGTATTTTAATTGTAATTTCAAATTTTGTAATGGTATTGAACACTTTTTGTTGCAGACGAAGTGCCGCACGTGAGAATAGAAGTATTTCAAAGTTCGCCGAAAATACACAACGGGAAGCAATTTTCTACTTGGGGATTGTGGATAACTCAGCCGAGTAAGACCGATTAGTCGCAATGACATAATCGTTAGTCAGTTAACAATGATTATAAGTAAAAAACGGCTTATTATATAAAGGATTATCTCTGAATCAATATGTTTCTATGGCGAGGGAATTCTGGAGGAGTATAACATAAAATATATGGATATTTCCTTTTATTCACATGAAAAGTATTAAGTCATAATAATCATACATTTTGTCGGTGTAATCACCCAAAAACATTGCAGAAATGTTACTTGTCTCCTTTATTATACTTTGGATTTTTGGAATCCAGTTGGATCGAATGATTGTCGAGGTCTGCTTTGTCCCCAACCCCTTGGTAACCAGATTTGTGTCCAGGTCCACTTTCTTTGTGATCAGGGTTGCATATGTTGGCCTTGGCATCATCCATCTAGAAACAAATAATAATAATAATGTAAGGAGGGTCGATATGCGACGTGATGGTGTGCGATTCTCATACAACAGTTCAGCTTTTTACAATTTAAAGAATACAGACAAATTCGTGGCGTTTGCATCTACATTAGGGTAGACCTTATTTTTCGACTTTCGAATTTTTTTCGGGACACCCCCTAGAATTGTGACACGACGCAAAAATAATGTGTGCAAAATTTGAAATTGATCGGATAACGCGAAGTGCTGCCGCATCGACTTTGAAATTTTTTAAATTTTGTAACTCGATTTTCTCCACTGTAGCATATCATTAGTATATATTTTTATATATCAAGTGTCACCATTTTAGGGGTTGTCCCGAAAAAAATTCGACAAAACAATTTTCACCAAGCCCAGATAGCCAGGCGCGCAGCGGACTGCTCCGTGCAGCTATGTCGCTTTTTGGAGCTCTGCTGCCGCGTTCTGCACGGAAAACAGGACTGGGTTCTGGGTTGCCCTCTTGCGGCGACACAGTTGCACTAATGTTTCGAAGCCGTACCTTGGGATCTCTCGTCGGTGCGGTGTGGATAGTGTATCTTTTTGTGATAAGTTCTAGACAAATCTTAATTTTATTGAGTACAATAATGACTTCGATAGTAAGTATTCTTATAAGTAAATTTATAAGTAAACTTTTACTTTGTTTTTATATTGCTATCATTTTGGATTATCTTGTGACGTGCTTGTGGACACCAAATATACCGTTATCTTGGAACACTGCGTTCTATAGATACTTGTCTATAAGTATATGGTCTCAGCCAATATACATATATGATCTAATACAATCTAATACTCCTACATCTTGTCTGTGGTAGTTCTGTAAATATTGATTGTTACTCACAAAATTGTTTACGCCTTTCATATACAAGGTACAGTAAATCATTTATAATTATCAATATTTCCATTAATTTTAGTGACAAGTTTAAAAAGCTGTAGGCGTTTCATAGCATGTTTTGAGTGTATACCTAACCTATTAATTAAAACAAATAGGAATGTCTCGTATTATGGATACAGTTAAATAAACTAGAATTACGATTGAGCTACTTAACTTTCAGGCCCCTCTTATTTATACAGTTCAAATGTATTATTTGTATTATTAACGCTTTGCACTTTGAAATATATTACGATTAAAAATTAAATTTAGAATAATTTATTTGTTTTGAATATGTTAGACTTCGTTATATCACTTGTTTGCATATCTATAAATCTATTGTTCGATTATAATGTTGTATTACGTTTATGTGTATCAATGTATCTTTATTAACAGCTTTCAGACTATTAAATCTATAAATTTAAGTGTCGGTTGCTAATGCTTAGTGTTAGTACTTTATTGTTCTAAATTTGTATGAAAATATGCATTAATGACTGATATTGTGAAATGTTTATATATATGTTGATTTCAGATGGGAATTAGAAGACATGCTCAATTTATTGCTAGAACTGTTATGGTCCAAAATGGCAATGTCGACTCGGCATATAAAGTATTAAATCGTATATTGGGACAAGAAAAAATTTTAGAACAATTTAGACGTACTAGGTTCTTTGAGAGACCTTCACAAGCAAGACGTAGAGTAAATTATGAAAAATGTATGGCCATCTATAACGAAGATATGAACAGGAAAATTAAATTTATTTTAAGAACAAACAGAGAAGATCCATATCCTGGATGTTCTTAAATTACATCTTATTAAGTTGCTGAACATTGTTTCATGTAAAATTGTTATTTAGATTTCGATCTACCTTCAAGCACTATGGTCAAGTGTTTATATTGTTATGTATAATTGTACACATATGTACAAAAACAGTAATCAAATAAAATCTGATTAAAACGTAAGAGCTGAAGCAAAATTTAACTTGAACTTTTTAAATTTATGATGTAAAAAGAAACTACAATGCAGATATTGTTTTAGATTGAGAAAATAAAACAATTCTGTAAGAAATGAGGTTTCCATGGAATTGTATTCGTTCTGTTGTATTTATTATTTATGAATCGTTTTATAATAAAAGTGATAGATTGAGAGAACATAAATTATATATTATTATGTTCTTAAAATATCTCTTTTTAAATACGGTTATCCTTTATTTATATATCTTATTATTTTATACGTAAATAGCAGCTACCTATTTTGTTAACGTTAATTTTTTAACATATCGTTAGAGAGTGGTTTATTTACAATTATCTTTGAAACATACGTTCGCACATTTCTCTGATTTGCGTTTTTCATCTTTCCTTCGTTTCTTCTCCTTACATTTTTTCGCTTTCAATTTCTGTAATACTTTTCTTTTATTCTCTTTCTTTTCACGAATCATTTTATCTATAGATGTAGATCGAAAAGATATTTACCATGCAATGTTCCCAATGCATTGTAACCCAATTATTTTATACGTACCTCGTATGTGTAAATCACATTTACAACAAGCACACTGTGGATCCTCTTGGAAATTCTTTAGAATCGACTTCTCACCAACTTTCCTAAGTTTAAAGAAGACTTGTATATTAACAATATTTTATATAAATGATGAATAATTTTACCCAAAGAACCAACTGGTCTACCTCGATCTACTAGTGTCTAATCTTTTTTATGTAAAATAATATTTATATTTATATATAAATATTAGAAATGATGCTGGAGTTATTTGACCCCTTGTATATTTTTAAATTCTATCGTACCAATATTCTTCCTTTTTACGCACTTCCAATCCCGATTTTCCCGATTCTTCTCTTTCTTCTTGTCTTGGAAGCTTTTCCGAAGGAAACTGAATCGCTTCTTCTTCTCTTTATCTTTCGATTTTTGTGCGCCCAACGAGGATACATATTTGTTAGAAATATTCGAAGAAGTTTGATAGATCCGATTGCAAATTGGACATTTTATTGCGCGTCCGATATCTCCGTCCGAGCAGGAACAAACAGCCTCATCGTTCCATTCAACATAATCAGTTAAAGTATCTTTGTCTTCTTTATTTTCGGCCCAGTTATATCTGTATGAAAATCATTAAAATTAAAAAAGAAAATATTGGAACTGGCAAAATGTGGCGAACTGTCACTGTTGCATTATAATTTCTTAAAATGATTCAGCAATAATAGTCATACACTTTTATGAATTATATTAAATTATAATATATGATGTTATTATATACATGTTTTGAACAGTTCTGTGATTTTGAAATATCCTATATTTTTGTATTCTATCGAATTTGTGATAAAAAATAACTTCGTAACATTTAAAAGTATATTTTATAAATTAAAGAGATAATATTTTAGGAGAATTACACAAATAAGTTTGAAATTAGTACTGTTTTCTATTAAACTTAATCTGTATATGATAATTACTTGAATCGCGTACCACGTGCCTTTAAACGACTCCGCTTATGGAGATAATATGCTGCGACCAAGCATAAAACAATAAAGAGTAAAACAAACAAGATTGAGATACAAAGAGATTGATGTTGCCTTAGGTAACACTTCGTGTCACGTGGTTTATTCTCTTTCTTTTTCAACTTATGGGTCTTGTGACTGAAACAAATTTTGAACGGTACAATGTGATTTGTAAAATTTCACAATACAGTACATTTAGATTTCCAAATTACATTTCTTATTGGTAAACAGACAAGACTATACATGCTACGAGACTCCGGTTTAATCACATACATTTGTCCACATACTTTCAAATGAAA
Organism: Lasioglossum vierecki; assembly: GCA_028455595.1. NCBI lineage: Eukaryota > Metazoa > Arthropoda > Insecta > Hymenoptera > Halictidae > Lasioglossum > Lasioglossum vierecki. The sequence continues at coordinate 2,170,440 of CM052335.1, read as the reverse complement.
TATTTGTTTTTACAGTTTTTTGTGACGATTTGGTTTCATTTGAATATAAAAAGTTTGATTTTGACTTGTCTTGATGATGAGTCTCACTGTGCAAATAGTAAATACGGAAAGCTTTCTTTCTGTATCTGTACGCGTAATATTTCGAAAACAATTTTAATGTGAGATATTGTAGCCAGAGTTAGGCGAAAAGTTTATTTGCATTGTAACAAACCTGCACCGGGCAGATCTGTCACGAATAGCCGCGAAATTCGAGGTACCGCGAATACAGCCGAAGAAGACCGAGGCACAACGGTAGACCCACGACAAAGATCCCCGCACCGCGAACGCCTCGCGCCATCAACTAATGATTTGGCAAATTCTCGGAAACATCCCGAGAATACACGGAACAAACGCACTCTCAACATTTCGTCCGGTCGTCGCGAACTCCGTTGACAACAGACGCCTCCGCCGCACAGTGGTCTGGAGACCCCGTTTTCTTGGTCAAAAGTATTGGTAGCATTACTTCTAGTGTTAAAATCATAATATTGTAGGCTGTTGAATTCGTCTTGTCGTCAGCTATATAATTATGAAATAAAAAACATATAGTGACCTCTAAAAAGTAGAGGTGACCTTGATATTTGAAGAAAAAAAAATTTCTTCCAAATTTTTTATATTGACGTTTATAAAAGACTGAATGCTGATTAACTTTTGTTGAAACCGTTTTTTTGTCAAATCAACACATATAACTGAAAAATTGTGGACAATGCTTTTCGCGAAAGTAGGTTTTTCCTTGCTTTCATTAAAAAGACATACATACTGATATTTTTCAACATGTCTAAGTATTAAATTAAAATTTAAAAAAAAACAATTAAAAAATAATAATAATTGTATAATAATTTAATTAAAAAAAATTTTTTTTTAATAATTGTTTTTTTATAAAACAAAACAATAAAGCGAACAAAACTGGACTAGAGAAAACATATACATACATAGTATAGTATTTTATGCGTAAATGTCCCAAAACTCTGAGCCATAAAAGTTCCTGATCTATCCCCACTACTGCGAGGTATACCCCCTTGAGGGGCCGCGAATCTCGAAAGGCCTCGGTCGCCGAGAAATATGATATATCATGCGGCTCGGGTGTCTAATCAGAATTTCCAACTTCCTTATTTTTCATTATTTTTTTATGGAACTTCAAGTTCTATATTTGTGGCATTTTTTTTTATTAAAATCATACCAAATATGATACAATTCCGATGATGTTTACTTGTGTAATAGACAATTAAAGTAACTGGTGCGAGGAAGGATAGCATATGGGAAAGAAAGAGACGCAGAGAGCCGGAGTCGGCGGAACAGTTCAAAGGCTCGCGCGTGCTCACAATGCAATACCAAGGGATAACTTTTTTTATTATTACTTATTTTTTTATGGGAGTTTTTTTAAATAGATTTGTAACATTTTTCTGATTAAAATGATACCAAACACGATATAATTCGGATCATATACAGGTGTAAGGACATATAAGAGTCAGGGACATATGTACACCGGTGAGGCAACAGTAATGCAATGATGACACTTTTCCATTTTTAATTAATCTTTTATGAGACTTTTACCATCATATTTATAATATTTCTCTGATCATAATTTATTATTATATTAATTTATTAATAATTTATTATATTCAGCACGAGATTACAAACAGAGTCCAGGATAAACAAAACCAAACACCACTAAAAACTAAATGGAACTGAACTTGAAAAACAGAAATCTGACCAAAATGCAGACGACAACTTTAATAAGAAACCTTCGCGAAGAAGAAGATACATCCGTTCCCACCGAGATAAAGCTTAGAACAAAGAATAAAGAAAATATAAAAGGGACTGCTCATCGTCAGGAGCAGTCAGTCCAATTCTATAATTCCAAGTATAATTCCAATATTTCAAACTATAATTCAAAGTTCAGTATCAGTTTCTTTGTTCAGTAAATTTTTGTTGTTCAAATTCAGTTTTTGTGGTTCAAGTTCAGTTTTATTGTTCAATTCGAGTTCAATTTTTTATTGCTGCCCAGTTCCCGTTATTTTGGATTACGAATTAAAGCTGCTAGAACAACAACAACACGGTAAATACTAACATTTAAATATAATAACCCCAATAACACAATGTATCCGAATTTTTAGTTAAAATATAATATTGTTTTTCTTTTGTCAATTAAATAAATTGTCAATTCATTTTGAATACCTAACTTCGAACTTCACACTATGAATCCATAATTAGAGCCAATTGTCTTCCGAAAGAATCCTCAATTACCCGAACCGAAGCCGGCGAATGCAGGTACGTTCGAAAACTGCGCTTTATCCCGAATTTAAACTTTTGATTAACACTAGATAATCGGAAATCATACTTGGAACGTAACACCCAAAATTCCTTCCAGACCAGGAAGTGGGAGGTTTCCTTGGGTCATTTGAAGCGACATTTTCCTTTACAAAAATGGCGTCCGCGGCTTTGTTTAGGAGTTATTAACGAAAAACACGGACCAATCAGAGCGCGACCTGGGCAGCCGCGCCGCGCCACACGAGCAGGAGAGCGATGACGGTACGCCGTGACATCGTAACGAACAAGAGTTTCTCGATTATGTGACTGCTCACCGATTTCAATGAGCTTTGGATATGTGGTCAAGACCATTATTCTGAACAACATTTGTCTTTAAAATTTTTGGCTGTCGGCTTTAGTTTACGAGATAATCGCGAAAAAACATTACTCGTCAATTTATTACAGGTGTTCATGATAGCGGACATGACCTACGACAACTTTACCCGACGAAAGAAGAGGTAGAAACTGCTTGTTTTAAAAACTCACCTATTCATCCGTAAATCCATTTGCTGCCTCGAAATGTGTGACAATGGGTCAGTCGGTGACGAACTACTACACAGATGTCTTCAGGTATGCGACAGTACCGCAATCCAAGGGCGTACACCGAAAAATTTTCTCCTGCACACGTTGAGTTTACGAATTCTTTTTCGACCGCGCCGCTTGATTTTTAGCCGCGACGTTTGAGGCGAGTTGCTGGACTTCTGATTACAGCAAATTATGCAACCCTCCGAACGAAAAATTTAAAGTATTGATGCGCGTCAATATGTGCAGGAGAAAATTTTTCGGTTCCGGTGTCCTTGCAGACATTCCCGAGTAACTGCAGAGTTCTGATTTATGGCACGATCCCTTCCGCGGAGACGAGGATTCCTGTTTTCTATCGTGGAGGAAAGGTAAGAGTCACACTGCTGCAGTTTCAACTTCTGCAAAACACGTGATTTTTTAGAATGTTCCTATATCCTTAGTTTTTCTTCGTGGTGGGGATATTTGGGGGTGTTCGCAGCTTTTTTGGGAAACTGCAGTCAGTCGAAGTCTCTGCCTCATCAGTATCACCTACGGCCGTTGCAGATCTGATGCTGCTGCCACTTTTTTGCAGCCCTTGGATTTGACTGCGATCGCGTACTTGACAGCCACCATCAGCGGTGCAATTACCGGCCAAAGAATTGTGAATTCATCGCTGTTGAAGGATTTTAGTGCATCGACTGTCGCCGTGAAATATTCCCAGTGTAAAAACGTACGTTTATTGTGATTTATTTTTCGATAATTTATTTATCGATTTGAAAGTGAAAGAGAAAAGTCCAGATCGTTGACCGCATATCCGTCAGCGTGTCGTATACCTGAAATCCACTACCAGCTGTGCAGTTCGTTGACTTGGCTGTACGCCCCTTGGATTGCGGTACTGTCGCATACCTGAAGACATCTGTGTAGTAGTTCGTCACCGACTGACCCATTGTCACACATTTCGAGGCAGCAAATGGATTTACGGCTGAATAGGTGAGTTTTTAAAACAAGCAGTTTCTACCTCTTCTTTCGTCGGGTAAAGTTGTCGTAGGTCATGTCCGCTATCAATAGCAAAGAACAGGTGTGGATGCGAGCTGTTGCCGCCCCCTTAGTATGCGGAGAGCTGGTCGGGGGGGCCTGCACAGCACCAAAGTGGTGGGAAAAAGGAACCGGCGAATACCGGTATCCTTGGGTGTGGAGGATGTTACGGCCTTGTGCCGGTTTACCTACACATCCAAAAAAAAGGTCATGTCCGCTATCATGAACACCCGTAATAAATTGACGAGTAATGTTTTTTCGCGATTATCTCGTAAACTAAAGCCGACAGCCAAAAATTTTAAAGACAAATGTTGTTCAGAATAATGGTCTTGACCACATATCCAAAGCTCATTGAAATCGGTGAGCATTCACATAATCGAGAAACTCTTGTTCGTTACGATGTCACGGCGTACCGTCATCGCTCTCCTGCTCGTGTGGCGCGGCGCGGCTGCCCAGGTCGCGCTCTGATTGGTCCGT